>JAECUM010052858.1:0-33408 GCA_016617855.1 Megalonaias nervosa
AAAAACACCATATCTACTATCCACACAAACGAATGCGAACGCATAAAACACACCATATCTACTATCCACACAGACGGGAAGAGAAGAAAAAAAACCACACCATATATACTATCCACACAAACGAATGCGAACGCATAAAACACACCATATCTACTATCCACATATACGTATGCGAACCCCATGAAACACACCATATCTAGTATCCACACCAACGAACGCAAACGCATAAAACACACTCTACTATCCACACGTCAGTAATGGAGTGAGTTTTTATAGTCACACTGCTCTACATTCACACAAATTGGCAACTTGAATAGTGTCTCTTTTCTAGAGATCTGGTTAGCCCTGGGAAGGGCTGTTTTTCCTTCGAACTCCAATTGTACCTGGCTAATGGTGACATCTCCTAGGCCGGGCATCACAGACACATCTCCTGCTCCAATCATTTGCCCAATTCACATTTGTGATTGGGAGCGCAGAGGCCTCTTGAGTGGCTTCAGCACCCCAATCTTCCGTCTCTGGGATAGTGAAGGTTTCCCTCCTTCTCCTATACCACACTCGTGGATGATGAAGCTCTGGTGCTGGTAGTGGCTGTGGTACTAGTAGAGGTTGTGGTGCTGGTAGTGGTTGTGGTGCTGGTTGTCCTGCTGGTACTGTTCGAGGAGGCGTCCTCACCTCAGGCTTGGCCTCAAACACAGGTGTCAATATGAGGTGAGGCAGGATCCCTCGCTTATTTTCCTTCTCCTCTTCTTTCTTTTTCTCCTCTTTCTCCTCCTCTATCCTGGCTTCTTCGTATAGCCTCCATAGTCAGCTCATCTAAAATGCGCCTGGCATATTCCAGGTGCATTTGGAGTTGTAGAAATTTGGCAATTCTATTATTCATTCTGTTACTGTTGAGTGGTCAACGTTGGGTAGCCAGACCGACGATCGCTCCGCTTTATATCCCTGGAGCACGGACGTGAAAGAAAACATCCCATGACACCAAAACTTATAATACCACTATTACTATTACATGGAAAGCGCGGACTTAAAAGAAGCACTCATAATGACTTTTTTTGCTTACAAACACAGACACACACTATCGGATAAAACAGAGAAATGAAGTGTGGATTTTTACTGACAAAAGAAACGAAGTGCTTATAGACACACTTCAACTTTTTAACATAAAAACACACGCTTTTTTGGCAATTGAATTAGTATGTCTTTTCTAGAGTGTTGGGATAGCCCTGAAAAGGGCTGTTTTTCTTGACGGGGAGTGAAGGCAATATTTTTACTGTCTAATATTGCGTCCCCGTCTGGCGGAAGGCTTTCCTACAGGATATGGTCTGCTTCTGCGGAAAGAAAAGGAGAACTCCTTGGTATCTACTTGTCATTCGACAAAACCTCTGTCTGGTTCCTGCTGTTGTTGCTGCTCTTGTTTTTGCTGTTCTCTCTGTTGCTTCTGAAGTCTGTATTTCTCTGTCCATTCTTCTTGTTCTTTCTTGATTTCTTCTCTGAAGAGTTCTTCTATCAGGTCTTCGGTCACTTTTAACATCCTGACATTCTCTATCTCTTCAGGCCATTGTATCAGGTTTTGCCTGACACGATGTAAATTCACGTAAGCTTCGTTCAACTTGGCTAGTCTTGAAGCCATGTTCATAGGTGGAAGAGTCAACCATGGATGGCCGCCTACTGGGTTTTTGTTGGATCGGAACGCTATGATAGCTAATGTCATGGCGAGGGATAGAGAGAGAAGTCAAAGAGTATATATTCACGGTGGTTTTTTGGGAAAACAAACGACAGACACACTTTTATTTCAAAAATCAACATTTTTTATTTAACAAACAACTAACAACTAACAATTAACATTAACATCAAACAAGCTTTTTTGACAAGGTTGACAACGTTGTGAAATCATGTTAGATTTCCACTGATGGAAGTCATGAGACCATTGATGTACACTACGTTTTCTAGCTAACGACAAAATATAGCCATAACGGTCTCAAAACCATCGATCTAATTTCTCATCGTTTCTAGAAGAGTTACAATCAAAATAAGTCACTAAATGTTCTAAAGAATATCCAAGACTGCGTTGATGAAGAAAATAGACACAATATTGACCACACACCATGGAATCTGTGCCTTGTAATTTCACATTATTGAATCGTGTCTTCTGGGCATTTCTTCTCATAAAGTCGATGATGTCGTCTTCCAAAGGGGGTAATCCATAAGAATACAAATACTCAACACAATCTTCTTTAGTGAGTTCCTGGGAGATGACTGTCGTCGGTGTTGATGACATAAGCTCGATGGTCTTGAGGTTTACGATAAGGTAGTTCATCTTTAGCGCACACGACAGGATTCCAAGAAGCAGTGTACGGACTGTTTTGCAAAAGGTTATAAAGTTCCCAGGTATCCATTTTTTGTTTTGTTGTTTTTTTCACAGGCAATGATAAGTCATTATTTCAATTCTGACTTTTTGTTTGAAAATCTCTGACAAGTAACCGTTTGTTTGCCTCGTCTCCGCACTCCGAGCTAAGAGAGCTTCTATGCGATAGGTCTCTAGAGTAGTCAATGGAGGGCAGGAATGATCACGCAAGCCTTTATACCACTCATGCAACACTGCTTCTTCCGAGATGAGACTCCAAGCTTCGTCCAGATACTCGTACAATTTTTCTTCTTGACTCATTCCCAGACATTTATCGTCTTGAATTTGATTGGGATGATCGTTTTTACATCCATATCAATCTTTCTTGGTCAATTCCGTAATTTTATTCGCCAGGAGTTTGGCAAAACAGGACACTAAATGTTGTTCTTGTTCTGGCCATCTGGACGTGACCACTATGTTGTCTTCGTCTTTGTCTTGGGGTTCTGTTTTCACGGTATCCTTCCATTTCCAAAGATTCTCTACTGTTCAAAGTGGGATAAGAGTCTTCCATAGTTTCTAATAGTCTAGAATGACTTCTCTCAAACTATTGATTTCTACGGTATTATCGAATTCGGCATACAAGATGAGGTTCACCGTCTCCGCGGGAGCTTCTGCAAACTGAAGTTCCACACGCAGTTGACCGGATTTTATAGGGTGGAAATGTCCCTCGTCGCTGCCTTGGTCTGGAGTGAAATCAAAGGCCCACAAAATGTTACCTCCTACATAATCTTCGTACGAAATGCCGTGACTGGTGTTGGTTCCTAGTTGTCCGGTAGCTTCATACAGTGAAAAGTACGATCTCAAGTAATTCTTCCGGGCAAAGTTAGGTTCGAAGGGTCTGGTACACAAGGTCTTGCCATCGCGACTGACGTCGATCTTGGACACTCTGTAGTGCTTAAACTGCAAAGGATTTTGATCGTGGTCTCCTTTGAGGACTGTTTTGCTGACGATACCAACGATTAAACGTTTGGGTAACTGTCCTTGGAACAGATGATCTTCAATCTTGGATCGGAGTCCAGCAGCAATGGTGAAAGTTTTCACTTCTACGCGTCGTATCGGATACTTGGTGGTCGTTCTGCTAAGTATGTGACTGATGTCTTTTCCCGCTTTAGGTAACACTTCTACGCGGCGTACGTAAAGTCTGGCTTCTTGGATGATGGTTTTGTACTTGTTGGCATGAGCCATCAAATAGAAAGCGACACTGCTGAGATTTATTCTCAGGCGAATATCCACTCCGTTGAGCAAATGTTTGTCTTGCAAGCACATGTCCAAATGCAAATGGTACATCAGTTCTAAACTACGACATTGCAGGGTTTTTCTTTTGACGTCATTCAAGCCCACATTATGAGGATCGTCATCTGCTGTCAGGACTGTGTCGTTAAACTTGTTCTCACCTTCGGTGTCAGGTTTTCAAACCACGCAAGCATCCAGATGAGTGTTCTTGGCCTCTTTTCCGTACGTCAAGAGTTTTTCCAGGTATGCTCGGTAAGGGTAAGTATCCATGCTACTGCTGACCATTTTGTTTTTCAAGTACAAATCCACTTCGCTGAACAAGGATAAAATTGTTGACGGGAGCTACTCTGGCATCGGCTCCCGGATTGGTGTTGTCCGCTTTGATCCCTTTGAGTTTCAGGTACAAGTAACTGCTATTCAGATCGATGTAATCTTCGGGCTGTCCTTTGATTTCAAACTCAATGGGAGCTGAATCCGTCAAAGAGGAGACGGGATAAAATTCGACTCATTGGGATTCTTGCATCGTCATAATGGTGGGTGGCATGGCAAACAGATCCAGTTCCTACTTGGAACAGGCGCAAGACTATCGGTTCATCATTTTCTTTCTTTCTCTCTGTGATTTAATAATCAAAAACGTCTAAGTCTCGGACGGTTTTTCTTTTCTTATTCTTTCTAGCTCTGGAGATGCGAAGTCCTCTGAAGGGGTGTTTTCGTAGTCTCTTTCTGCCTTGTCCTTGCTGTGGCATCAGGGAAGCAGGAATGCCTGACTCGGCAGCGTCCGGGACATTTATAGGAGTTTCTAGTCGGCCTAAAATGTCTTTGCCCGTTTGAAGCAAGATATTTTTGTCTACTCTCAAGAAAGCTTCTTTTGGGATTTTGTTTGTCAATGATGACATTTTGGAGAAATTCTTTACCTTGCGTCAAAGCGGCATCTTTGAAGGCGTGCAATCCCCGTGTCACCATCGGTTTCAAAACGGGGGTCACTAAAGGCCGATTTTGGCATATCTCCTAAACCATGACCTCGTTGTCGAGCGACTCCTTGATAAACAGGATACATGACTGACAAGGGGTTAGAGTAATCGTTTTCGAAAATGGAGTTTCACTGTTACTTTCCCTTCGGTGAATGGAATATTTTGTCCCAGATCTCCTTTTATAATAATGTTGACAGTGTCGAAATATGACTTATTGACGGGAAAATAGTGAGGATGTACAAATTCGCGGTGAACGTGATAGGTATTTCCACCTTCCTCGTCAGCGTTCGTGGTAGAATCCACTTTGAAAGGAATGACACGCAGTAACGGTACGGAGGTGTGTCCCACCACTTTGCACTCCACCACATCGGAATACACAAAGATCAAATTCAGTCCTTGGTTCATTTCTACAGGGAATCGAAAATATTTCGCAAAATCCAAGTTGCCGGTAAATGTCATACAATTCAGGACAAAATGTAATGGCCAATACTTTGTCCTCTGAAAATTTGATCATTAGGGGACGAGCTATCTTATGGTACTCGAGGGTGACACTTTTTCTGGTTTTCTCCAAGGCTTTGCCAAACACGGTATTGAATTTGGTAGCAATCTTGTTCACCAAATGTTGACTGCTAAAATAATAGCCTGCAGGAATGGTCAACACATAGGTGAACCGTTTAGTTTTGAGGCCTTGTGTTTTCATAGAGTCACTTACAGTGGGGCGTTCATCCAAGTTTTGTTGCACTTGTTCGTCGTGAACTTCCACCCTAAAAGTGTTCTGATTTGGAAAGATATTTAGGATTCGTGTAGGATGAATCATTTCCATTAAAGCTACTTCCCAATGGGCTTCGTGATCGAATTGGATGGCCTGAGTTAATTTGGCCGTGTAACAGCATAAAGTGTTTTTGGGAAACACCTCCATGGAATTGTCACTGGGTAACGTTAAGTAAAATTGGTTATTCATAATTCCAGAGTTCTAGTGTCCGAGGGGTCGCTGCAAGTCAGATGAGTATCTAAAAGAGGATTGTTATGGTGACTGTTGGAAGGGTGACTGACGTTGGACGCAAGGCTCTCGTTGTTGTTCCGGTTAGAGGAATATTTCAAGGAAGGATTGGGAAGAAGGTAACCGATGCAACTGCTGAGTAAAATGGTTCACAATTGTTTGTTTCCTAGTTGCAAACTCAGATTGGCAATGGCAGCAACGATGACACAATACACCACAAATATTTGTCAGAAAAAGACGATTTGCGTTTTAGGCACACGTTCTCCACACCACACTCACAAGGGTTGCTTTTGTAGATCTTGCAGAGAAGAACTGGGAGAAGGAGTGGTCACTGCAGTAGCTGAGGCTGTGTTGAAGGGCATGATGGTCACATCTTTTTATAGTCGATGATTTGAGAAGCGTCGATCCAAGAGTCAAAACTGGGAGGATACCCTTTCCAACGTCCTTTGACTTCTTTGACACGTCGGTCTCCCACTTCTCGGGTTCTTCGATCGAGAATGCTTTCCATCACGTACACGTCGTCTTTCTTTTTGGTCACACGTTGTAACTCGGGCAAGTAACACGTTCCTTTTAACACTTCCCCGTTCATGTCTTCCAATTTATAGATGGGAGGATAACGGCCACGCACTCGTTCAGTGACACGAAAAAATTCGGTGGTACAGTTGGGTAAGTAACCTTGTCGGAAGTGCGTTTGGTTTTGCCAATGCGCACCCAGTCTCATTCTGCCAACACTCTAGCTTTCCTGGGGACAGTCACCGTTGGGGACGTACCAAACAGGCGCTCGAAGACGGTCACTTCGTTGTCGGGAGTCACTTCTTAGGGGGCACGTCCGATGCTCTCATGGTGAGATTGGTTGTACGCTTGGACTAGGTTTGGTAAAACGTTGATATACTTGAGAGTGTGTTGATGCGTAAAATATTTCCACATGCGTTCTTTCAAGGTGCGTTGAAAACGTTCCACGATGCTGGCTTTGGTTTCAGTCGAGTTTTGGCAGCACGATACAATTTCTGAACTCATCGGTAACCTGCAGGATGGGATGGATCGTAGTAAATGCTGGCTAACACCTTCTCTATTTTGTAATAAGTTATCCACTCTTCACTGATGCTACCCTGAATGGGGTGAGGGGATGGTTTACGTGTCCGATGTGCCTCGATAGTAGTCGTCGATGGTTGTGGTGGTGGTGGTGGCGGTAATGGAATGGCTTTGGTCTTCTTTTCTTTTTTCACTTCTGGTTTCCCTTCTTTCTTTTTGACTTCTGTCGAAGGAGGAATGGACATCATCTTTTTAACTAATGCTTTAAGTTCTTCTCGTTGGGGTGTAGGGGAAGGGGTCAACAAGGACGCTGAAATCTTACTAGGGATGGGAGCTGATGACGGTGTTTGAAAAACTTCTCGTGCCTCTTCTTCCTCAATTATCCTTGGGGCAACATCTGTCTTGACCACTGGTGGTAGTGTGGTGATGGACTTTTCATCAGGGTCTTAAAATCTTTCAGATTGGGTTGAGCTGTTTCGTCTAAAGCTTTCTGATGCAAGAGTTGCAGTCGTTGCAACAACTGACCGTACCGTTGCGAATTTTCCGTTTCTGACAAATCGCTGCGATCCATCAATGATTGAAATTCGTATTGTAACTGGGACATCTTGGTCAAATGAGGATTGGGAGGTAAATGTGGGGTCCGTTGTTCTTGCCAACGATGGTATTCCATCCATCGTTTGTAAGGCACTAAAGCCAGTTTTCGTTCTTCCATCAGATTTCAAGGGTCACGTCTGAGCTCTTTTGACTCCACAGGTCCCTTTTATCTTCTTGACCCTTTATCTTGGAGCTATGGCGGGTAAAATATTTCTCAACATACCCAGCATATGTCTCGCTATTACATTGGTAGGAATTCCTAACAGGGGTAAAAATCCTCCAAGTTGCACCAACAGCTTTTTCTTTTGACGAATGGGTATTTTCGTTCGGACTATTTGGCGAAGAACGTGTCGATGTTTCGCTAAGCATTTTTCTGGTGTTTAGACAAAGGTATTGTTCCTTTCAAAACATTCAGACAACATTCGCTCACGGTATGAATGACGACTTTGGAGGCGGTTTGAATGAGTTTCTTTCGCATGGGTGGAGAAGCTTTGGACAGGACGGACAACATGTCCCAATGTTTGACTAAACGAGGAGGCAGTCCTTTCCTTTTCTTTCCTTTGTGGGCAAAAAAAAGGATGTCTTTTGGGGGGTGACATCTTTGTTGGTTGGTTCGTTGCTTCCAGGGCACGCACCAAAAATACACTAACGTCGATGACTCGGCACACGACCTTTTATCCTTTTTGGACTATCGCTTCGTGAAAAAGGTGACAATTTGTATTCCAAAATCGACAAAGAAACCTCCTCTTTGGTGGCTCCTCTTTTGTATTTGGAGCTCTGTGTCTTTTCTGGGGTGACGTCTATGTTTGGCTAAGCGCTTTTTCGGATGACGAGACTGTCTTTTTCTTTTTATTTTCTAGATAGGAGAACGACGATGAGGGAACATATTTGGGGCACAAAATACACTGAAGTCCATGGCTCGACATGCGTTCTTTTAGCTTATTTGATTTTGGAACTTGTTTCTCTATCTTTTTCGCGAAATATCTACTAACTTATCCATTAATAAGAAAAATCCTCTCCTTTGGTGGCCTCTCCTTTTCTTTGGACGAGAGTGTCTTTTCAGGGACAGACGTTGATGTTTGGCTAAGCGTTTTCTCGGATGACGTGACTGTCCTTTTCTTTTTCCTTTTCTTTTTTGGACAGAAGAAAGAAGATGGTGACGGTGGGCACGTCTTTGAGGGGACATCTTTAGGCGTTCAGGAGCACAAAAACACTGAATCCATCGCTTACCTCGGGTCTTTTGTATGCTGGAATGCGTTGCTACTGATTGTTGGCTCGTCGTTTCATTTTCATGCAGGCATCACGAATCGTGGAGAGATTCGCAACGGACGTAATCAGGATAGTTCTTGCTTGAACAAATCCAGTAAACTCTTTAACACACCCGATCTCTCTTGGACTTTGATTTTGGGGGCAGGTACTTTGTGAGCAGCGGCCACTGCCGCTAAGGAGGAAGAGGGTGTCACCGCTGGAGAAGAAAGTTTTGGAGACGCGGGTTTCCAATTTTTCATCCAATTAGGAAAGGCACGTGTCAAATAGGGTTTGGCAGGCATCACCAGCAACGGAGAAGTGGAAGAACCTGAAGCTACTGGAGACGCAGTCACCGTTGCGACAGGTCGTGGTTTGCGAATGTAAGATTGCGTTGTGGCGGCAGTACCTCTCTTGCTGATAGAAGCTGTTTTTTGTGGGCTTTTCTTTTTCTATGGCTGTGACCTTGTCTTGACACAGTTGCTCTTTTTCTTTTTTCTTCTGGGTACGTTGGGGAGTGGCTTTGTTTCTTGGGCGGGAATTTGGGAGCATTGGGATCCCATTTTATGAGGGAGCGAATGATGACATCTCCTAGAGAACCGATACCTCCAGGTTTCAAAATGGTTTGCTTTTTGGTTTGAGTGTCGATGCGAAGATCGGCCAGTTGCTTCAAGGCTACTTTGTTTCTCTCAAAAAAACGTTTGGTTTGATGTGGAATGTGAATGATGCCTTGCAGTAATTGACGTGCTGTCACCGTAAACCATCGTAAGACTTCTTTGAGACTAGCTTCTAATACACGGTCACGTATTTGTGGATTTGTTTCGCGACTGATGCCGTACAAAGCACGAATCGATTTGACGGGAAGATGAAACTGAAGGGACGTCATGTTGACGATGTGTGAGACAGACCCAAAGTGACCGAGGTTTTATAGACTTTTTTGGTTGTTGTTGTTGTTGTTGTTGTTAAGTCGACGATGGGGACGTGCATACGACAGGCCATCCCTCTTGGCACCAGTGGTGAAACAGATGGATAAGAAATCGCAAATAATCGGGGTTTTAAATCCACGAGTAAATAAGCGTGTGTGGTTTGAGTGGCATCGTCGTACGCATGAGTCAGCCAAGGTGTTCCTGTTTGGCTAAGACTTGCACTTGCGATGTATCTCTAGGGCATTGAGACTGATGGTGCGAGGGGCTTTACTTTGTTGAAACAAAGTTTGAGTGATGCAAATGACACTGGCATTACGATGATGCCCTTTGCGTGTAAACCACAGTTTAATTTCTTCTTCGTCTTCTCCTAACATGTCGTCGAAGATGACCAGATGGGTTTGACTAGGGTCAGACACGATCCCATCGTCTTCGCCAGAAATGCCTTCCACAAAGACGATGGAATCGCCTTAACTTTCTTGCAGAAAGCTGTACGCCGATTGCCACTCTTTGTAACACAACACGATTCGTTGAGATGGACGCTCGATCAAATGATGTTTATGTTCGATCAAACGTTTGACAAATTCGGTTTTGCCTGAACCGCTAGGTCCGCTAACGAGCATGTGAAAGGGATGGTGAAGATACAAGGCTTCCGAACAAGCACGATCGAAATGTTCGTCGATGACTTTGAAAGTGGAGGAAGAGGGAGCAGAGACAGTAGATGTAGCCATAGTAGTGTTGGAATGTCACTTTTGACACGAAGACAGACAAGACAAGAGTTTTTATACTTTTTTCAGGACACGTTTATTGCCATCTTTAATTGTAAACAACACGAAAGACAAAAATGCATAAAAGCCAAATGGTTAAGTACATGAATAAAAGACACGTCAAAACAATCGTAGTGGAATATAAACAAGACTCTGTACAACATTTTTGGTGATCAAGATGTGGTATCGTAGGGACAGTGTGTTATGTTATTAGAGTCTCTACACTGGACACAGTCACACAGAGGTCCTCCCGGAATGGCCTTTCGGGGATGTCAATGACGGTCCTGTCCTGTCCTGAAGGGAGTGGTTCTTCTTCTTCTGGTACTGTCACTAACACAGGTTTAAAAGTTACTTTTTTCACTGAACGTTTTAATTTTTTAGGGTGACAAATCCTGGACATAGTGTGCCACTTCTTTTGTCCAAGCCTCGAAACCCCAACTTTCCAGTCACGTACTTCTTTCCAGTGAGGGTGTAAGTCACAAGCTACACACATCGTCGTACACATCTTCAGTACCTAAAAGTTGACGAATCTTTCTTTCCTGTAGAGATCGAGAAGTATCAAGATGAAAGCGCAAAGCTTTTAGCAGAATGAGTCTCTCGTGTACATTTAAAGGGACCACTTTCATGTTTTGAGTGGTAAGTACTGTTCGTAAAGAGTCCACAAGGAATCTGCCGGTAAACGAAATCTCAGAAAGCAAGTCACTAAGACACACACCACACGTCGACCCCAATTCAATGGACACAGTTCTCGTAACAGGCGATGGTAATCCTCGACCGTTTGAATATTGTCATTGATTTCCTTCCACGGAATCTGTTGTATCACGAATGATAAAGGTCGTGGCATGGTAGTCAGTTTTTATACCACTTTTTATCGGAGGCAATAAGTGTACTTTCTGCACAGAGATGATCGTACTCCAGTGGCGAATCTAAATTTTTTTGTCACTAACTTGCACATCACACACCGTACAGAAGTGTCCTCTTGAACTAAGTTTACATTGTGTAAAAGATTTTGGTAACCCTCTAACTCTTCTTCTGGAATTCGTTGCAGTAAGTCTACCTTGTAGTAAAAAAAGTCAGCAACAAACCAATCCTTCTAGCATACGAGTAGTTGATCAACGTCTGACCACTGGAACACTTTCACAGAATCAATCCTCTTATAGCATTTAGGTACCAGTGGTTTAAACATCGGTGACGTAACGGATGCAATTGTTCTTTGCGTTTCACTTGTATTTTGATCAACTCTCGGTAAATGCGTTCTCTCAACTCCATTGTCAATCCACGAATGTTCACTTGTAAAGTATCCATGACCATGTCAGTCAAACACTTCTAATAGTGACGGATGTAGTGAGTAATTTCTGGCCACTGCCATTCCAGGAAACGGTCAAGAATGTCATAACAATCTTCTAATGTAAATGGTCCAAAGCGGAATATTCGGAAGAACGTACACTTAATCTAGAGAAATCTGACTTGTTTGTTGACTTTTGTCAGTTTCCTCTTGTGAACTTCGCAACATAAAAGTTCTACAGTCACCAATTGAGATTTTGCTCTGACAAGTCCCTGCCAAATTTCCTTGTAGATCTTCTCTTGCAATTCGTTTGGTAATATTTGAATATTATTTTTTAAATGGAGTTTAAATACTTGCCTAGGTGTTGCCCAATGCTTGACTCCTAGGCAAGCTGGTTTCTTAAACGACATGGTATGCCACTTCAATGACGAGGTCCCACTAAAGGTAGGTAGTGATAATCCGGAGACCATCGAACATGTTACAGGAAAGCGCAATCTTTCTTCTCCCACTTCTGAAGTGACACACCGCAACTGAAGCACTTTACTTTATTCCCTGCGCCCAAGTTCATAAATCCAGCTCTAGCTAATTCTTTGGGGGTAGGTCCTCCCAGATATTTTGCCCATTTTCCTCGAAAGGTTTGGAATCGACTTACAGAGTCGCAGTATTCAGGCAAACCCATAGGGAATGAATATTCGTCTTTCACAGGTTCATTTCGATGAGGGTACGGTGAAATCCGCAGGAGTTTGTTCAGTTTTGGATGACATCCGTAGGGTGGTAGCCGCATGGTTTCATAATGATGACATCCACCATGAAAACCAGTAAAGTGAAAAGGTGAACGATGACGGATGGCATCGCTTTCGCATCCGTCAGGTTTGACACGCACAGCATCACTTTCCATGGTAGGTGTAGTGGTAGTCATAGCAAAGTTCCCATGATGTGATACTGAATTGCAAGGTACAGCATCGCACTCCAATTGAGAATCACCGAACTTGAATTGTGCCTGTCTGAACTTCATTTGTGCTTCACTGAAAGGATTCATCTTTCTCGCTTGGTCTTGGTAGTCACAATGAACTATCGGTCTTGGACGTTGTTCCTTTTTATATGCTGACCAATATCAGAGTGTCCGTAAGGTAAAGTGATGTGGTTGGGAGGCCGAACTCTCTAATGGTACACGATTTGATACACTTTTTCCAAAGGTCAACTGACGATTTGGTGTGTGGGTAAACGTTCAATCTTGTGAGGTTCGTAGGTGGTCACTTTAATGCTTCCATCCTCTCCAGACTGCAAGGCTTCTTTCTAGACGCCAAAGTTCACCACTTGACTGGTGCGATAATTGAGAGTCAATCCTTTCACTTTACACTCGGTGTGCACTTCTCCTTGTGGGTTCCGGTATTCGCAGCCGTAATTTTTGGGACCACCACTAGCAAAACTTAGAATCTTGTCGTCGGGATGTTCGTCCGTCCAGGTTCCTAAACGGTCTCCTTCGATGTCAAGGTGATGTTGACCTAGTCGATCGATGTAGATACAACTGTCCGTGTCAAAGTACAGCACACGATCTCCTAACTGGTGTAACGCTTCGTACAATTTTAAGCGAGCGTGAGCTGTCTCGTAGGCCGCAATGATGACATTTCCAAATTGGTCGGCTTCTACAAAGTCCAGTTCTTCTTCGTAATTGACTAAGATCAAGTCCTCACAAAACGAAGTCCACGTGTTTCATGCATTTGGTTTTGTCGTGAATCATCTGGAAGTTGAGGGAAGGTTCTGTCAAATATTCTGTCTTGGGTAAACACGGTCGTTGTGCCATTTTGCCCCACAAGCAATTTAACATCACTTTGGCAAACGATCGCCATCCTTCGTTTTTCTCGATGTGGTCTAAAGTGATGCCTTCCTGCTCCCAGTGTTTCTCTTTGAATTTCTTTTGGTCTTCGGGAGTGCGGCACCAGGAAAGATAGCTTGTGACGTCTTGTTTCAGTTTTAAAATCGCATCCACGTAGTCTGCGAAAATGCCTTTCTGAGTCTCGTCGCCCTTGTGATATTTTTCTGTCTTGGAAAAGTGATGAATTTAGAACACTTCTAACAGTTGGTATCCCAGGTCAAGAGCTTTGAACAATTCCACGCAGACCCACGTTCCTGTCAAGGCGCGTTTTTCTTGAGTGTGCTGACAAGGTCGGTCTTGGTTACACGTTTCGGCACAAGTACGACACAAGGGAAACATCAGCTTTCCTTGGCAATGATGTGGTAAAACGGGATGGTACAAGTTCGTGGGAGGCAAGACTTTGCATTTGATTGATCCTTCGTATTGTCGAATCTTCTCCAGGTCGATGTGTTCCGTCAGCAATAGTGGGTGCCCTGCAGAAAAGTGACCGTATTTGCACACGTAAGGATACAGCGAACACACGTCCAAGTATTTGATTTCTTCTCCTTTCTCCTCGTCGGCTTGGTACAGCAATCAGGTGGCATTCGTCCGTCCTCCGTACAAGCTGTCCCTCGGGTTCAGTGGGTCCACCAGTTTGTAACTTTCCACGATGCGTTTAAACTCGGGATCGGTTTTCAATCGGTGACCGTACTCGTGTTCCCACATTTCCACCACTTGGTATCCTTGCTGTTCTAACTTCCATCGCCGTTGACAAGTATACTGGTACAAGTCTTCCATGGTCCGTTGTAAAAACTGATTTTTAGTGCCACGCTGAGGGTAACAGATGGGACATCCGTGAAATAAGCACCCGTTTAAACTCTTACACGATCTTAGGGTTTTCTAAGTCCCAGCCATCCACCGAATACGTTCCGATGGTCTTTGCATCTCCTCCGTTGCGAGCGTAATGGATCCATTTGTCTTCCTTGTCGCACATGTAATGTAACCAACGCATCGATTTGACCGAGTATTAGCGTTTGACAAAGTTCGTCGTTTGAGGACTGATGACAGCTAGTGTGTTTTCGGGCATGAATCGTTGGCGGTACACTAAGGAAGACGCTTTGGCAATGGTGCAGGCTTCTTTCAAAGGGTCGATCCCTCCGTGTTTCATGCATAATACTCGAAATTTTCCACAGCAACGCCGTAAAATGTCCACGTCGGAACGACAATATTTTAACATTTCCTCCTGAAAGTCAAAGGGGTCCGAGGCGTGAGTGTAGTACCAAGCGTAGCAAGCTTCTCGTTGTTCGGTGGGCATGTTGTCTGGGTCGTAGTAGTGAGCCTCAGGCAAATGGGGTAGAACAGCGTGTCGATTGGCTTCGGTATTGAAAAAGTGCGGAAAAATAGCCTTTGGCCATTTCTGTCATTCCAAACATTTTCTGCATTCGACTCAAAGGCATGGCCAAGTAACTCATCGAATCTTTAAACTGCACTTGTCCCACTCGTATGGAAATGATTTTGGCTCCGTTCAAAGTCACTTTCGGACGTTCGGTACTTTGTTCCGTATAGTATCTCAACGAAACTGTCCATCGTATCCCGAGAAATTGTGAGCCATCACCGTGGCATGGCGATGACAATCTCTGTAATGTTCGATGTCCTCCTGGCTCCACGTCTAGTCGATGGGGTTTAAGATCCATTGGGCGAAATCGGCCAGCGTGATCGGTCCCGAAAGATTTTTCTCGTCCTCCAGGAATCTTGCTGCAGTGAGGGCAATGAGTCAAGATAGGCTCTTGGATGCTCTTCTCACACGCTCGGTGAGCCACGCAGAAATTAGGAATGTGAATGCCAGTCTCTTGCATGCATTCGAAATCGAAAAAGATGAAATTCCCTTTCTTCTTCTGTTCATCTTCCTCTTCATGTTTGAAATGGTATTTCTGAATGTAGCAGTCGTGTTCCAAGTCCACTATTTGGTGACAAATATGACATCGCTTCTTTCCTGTACATACGCGCGCCTAGGTATTATTGGTACGTATCACTTGTCCACAAGTTGGGCTCATTCTCAGGAGTTGACAAGCACTTTTCTGCTGTGAACCTTGCGTTTTCAGATGTTGTTGGTAACAGGTCGGACTGACAAAAGTGCGCTGACAATCTGGGCAATGCACTCGTTCTTATCCTTCGTCAAGACAGGGTTTAGAGGCCAAACATCCCTCACATTTCGATCCACAATGCTTGTGTTGCTCTCGATTGTTATAGCCATGGTCACATTTCTGACAATAATAACTGTATCCCATGAATGCAGTGATACTGGTAATGGCATCAAAATGTTCATCGTGATGATAGACGTGAATGTATTTTCCGTCTTTGAAATTTTTGCCTCGAAACAACAGAGGTCCGCGCACTTCTTGAGGGTGCACTTTCAAGGTGTAGCGTGGAGCCAAGACGTATTACAATTTCTGCATTTCAAGAATGTCACAAGCGCTGCCTTTGGACATCCCAGCTTGCTGTAACAGGAGTTCTGCTTCTCTTCGTTGTTTGGCTCGGTCCGATTGTCGAATAGTTTTCCAGGCACTTTTCCATTCTGTCGTGTCGTTCTTATCGACATACGTTCGTCCCACCACGATGGCTCGGGCTAAACACATCTGGTCTTGAGGATTGTTAATTTGAACGAGGCTGCGCTTGGCCGGGTGTAGACCCTCTGGTTCTGGATTCTGGTTCACTCATGTCATCTTCAAAATCACTGGCATGAATTTGAGCCAAGACTTCAGCTACTGTGCGAGGCGATAAGTCACGTTTCTACCTCCTACTTTCTTCTCCTTTCATCACGAAATGATGCGATCGTTTCATCTTGACTGCAAAAAGCCAAATGACTACATTTGAAACGCCATGGACACATTTATATTCATGTCAGACCAGTGTATATATAAAAGGCTAGTGCCTTCCCTCCCAGTATTTATTTCGCTCTCAAACCGACCAGCACGATGGAAGAACCCACACAGATTGAACTTCTGATCAGAGCTTTGCGAGGCGCCATACGAAAGGTTTCTTCGGAAAAGCCGACGGACTACTCCCCCTCCTTTCGAGATAAAAGTTAAGATACTTGCTATATCTGTCAGAAGAAAGGGCATTGGGCTACAGAATGTCCAGACCGTCAAAAAAGCAAGCCAGGTGTCAAAAGAGACAAAAGTCAGGATACCTGTTATCATTGTCAAGAGAGAGGACATTGGTCTTCAGAATGCCCTAAGAAACAACAGGAGCAGGAGGAAGAAGAAGAAGAGTTGCCCTCGGCAAAGGAACAACCCCGACACGTTCAGAAAGAGAAGAAAAGAAGACTAGAAAGAGGCCTTCGGACATTTTTATATTTAATTGATAATAATCGATTTTAGAACATTATAGTATGTTTAAGAAACAACAACAAAAACAAAACATTAAATACATCACAGTATGTGTACAACTTAACCGAGGCATTTACGGTATAATCTCGATATGGTCTGCAACTTTGTATCATTGATAAACACTGTAGATAAATCCCAAGGAAAGTGAACACGTGTCGTTACGATGAACCATATTCTTGTAAGTTACTTGGTGGGTGTAATTTCTATTTCAAAGTTTTAATCCAGCCCAAATTCCTTTTCTCTCTCACTGCACATTTCTGCGTAGTTTGTCTGTTATGCATGAGAGGGGAGTGGGGAACAGAAAGCAGAAAGGATTATGATGAAAATGTGTACCATATTAAGTTCATTTAGAAAGCGAGAATTGTTAATACTTTTTATCGTTATTTTCATACGTCGCTAATGATTAATATGTGGAAATTCATCAATGATCTAGAATCAACTGCAGACGGTCGCTAGAACGCTAGAATGTTTATATATGCGTATTATTGTGCCATGGGCGGATCACAATTTGATATACCAATAGTATTGGTATATCAAATTGCTTTATACCAACACTTTAAATGCCCTATTTTTTTAAATGTATGTATATTTATATATTTAAAATATAACGATCAAAATGCTTTAATAAGTCTTTTTCCCGTAGTAATGGATAATTTATTTCATTTTGTGATGGTCAGTTATTGTATATAAAGTCCTTTCATCAAGATCAAACTTGACTGTAATG
This sequence comes from Megalonaias nervosa, assembly GCA_016617855.1. NCBI lineage: Eukaryota > Metazoa > Mollusca > Bivalvia > Unionida > Unionidae > Megalonaias > Megalonaias nervosa. Next base: position 17,423 of record JAECUM010052858.1, read on the forward strand.
TGTCGAATTTTGAAGAAGTACTGGATCCTGAAGTTGGATAAATTGTGCATTAAAATTTTATCCTATTCAAGCCATAAAAGTCTTTGGGAAAGGTCACGTTGATATTTCCCTTGTTTCATCTGTGAAACATAAAATGGCCAACGTTTAAGCTTCAGTGGAACTGACCCAGTCATCATAACGGTATATTGGCAGAGAGTACATTAGAACTACGACCGTATCTGTTCGTAAAGGACCGCATGTCAAATAATTGATCTTCAAAGTAAAGCTAATTACATCATATCCTAGGCTGTCAAAATCTGATGAAAGACATGATTATTCTGGGGAAAATTTAGGAACATTTGCTTTCGATTGGTCTGTTAAAATTAAGGCGTACACTTTGGAAGTATTCTGAATTTAAGGTAGCGACTTGGCTCAGAATTCTTCAGTCCAATTTTGCTTGCGAGAAGTCGAATTTGAGACTCCAGTGGAAACCTGAGAATAGTAATGAGGCCAAATAGCTGTCTTGAAAGGAAAAGACAGGTTATAGTGCTGGGATGCACGATTGTGTGGAAAAGAAACATCATTAAGGTACGCAATTTTAATTTCCATGTAATTTTCTGTTTTTGTTGTTGATTTTATGCAAATGTGTTTGATATGCTTGTAATGTAATCTATATATTCAAAGGTGTAGAATTTCTTATGGTTATATGAATTAATTTCCATTGTCTGTAGGATGATATTGTTTATCGTGAGTTAATGATAATTGCATATTTATATATGATTTTGTAATGCTCAAATGATCTTGCAGGTTATTGGTTACTATAAGCTAGAATTTAGCGAATCTTATGCAATAGTAATCGAGCATTTATTTTATGGAGTGGAATTGACTAGCCAGCTGTAAGAAGATGTATAGTAATGTATGCTGATATATACGGCAATTTCCGCGTGGAACAGGGACGATGAACTGTTTAATTAAGGTCTGACTTGGTATATTGCAATGGTCATTTGTAACTATAGATAACGATTGTACCTTACCTGAAATACAATATATTTGTAAGGACCTTTAATCGTTAAGGTCACATTATGTCTGAATTTATGCAGTGTGGATAACTTTTTACGTCTCTGAATAACGGAAGTAAGAGAATTTTATATATATGGGTACGTGGTGAATATATATAGCTTTAGTCGTAATCTTGTCATTTAAGGGAACAGCTTTCTATATCCTCCCCGAGAAACCGATGAGGACAGTCCAAGAGGGAAGTCCGCAAATAGAGAGTTCAGAATAGAAGGGTCAAGAGGAAGAACCAAGCATACACACTAGACGTGAAATACACAAAGTCAAGAGAGAACGATGCCATGTGATGCAAGTCAGGCGTGGACATTATACTCTTTTCACCACTCGTTTCTATGATGAACGAATCCGTAAATTGAACACTGCTATTAAATTCCATCAGTGTAAATCTGTTGGATTGAAATTGCAATTTTTGGTTCATGTATTAATTAATTAAAATTTATTTTATTTTTATTGTTTAAGGGGGCTCGTATTTGCTATTTCTTCTCAATAGTCTCGCTCAGTTCTCTGTCAATATTCTATCTACTCTCACTGGGCAATAACATCGAGGGAGGTCATCCTCTAGATAACGATCAATTAAAAAGGGGCACGAACGCACACGTCGCACGTCCCCATCCATTTCCCCCCTCCCCCCCGTTACATTGACAAACGTCCACCATAGACATTCAGGATATTATTTTGAAGCCGGAAGGCGCCGTCACAAAACACCTTCCTAAAATCAATGAGAACCAAGGAATCAGACTCTCGTGTCTCGGTGAAATTTATCACAAATTACATCGATGGCAGAAGGGAGCTAACTCAAACAATGTCGGAGTTAAGTTTATCTCTTCTCATCCATTCTACAGATGAAATACTTTAGCCTTTGCAAGGTGTTTAAATTGATTGATTTTAGTTGCTTATTCTAATAATGATCAATTAAATGGCATGCTTTTACATTCTTATCTACACAGGTTGCAATATACGAATCCATAAACTTCATTCGAATATCAGACAATTAAGTTATAATGGCCCATAGTCTAACATTTGCCGAGAAGAAGCAGTTTCGTGGCATTTTAAGACAGCAAAATTACAATTTGGTCTGGACCCAAAACTTCACCTGCATATGGAATGATTCGTACTCGTTCCAGAGGAAAACAAATAAAACTTCTCGCATTGTCACATTCATTTTTAATATTATTTTTGGTGTTGAAATATTACACATATGGAGTTGAAAAGTCACAAACATATTTGATACTTTTTGTGAGGGGGGGATTAATAATAGCATCATCACCAGTTATCTACTGTCAGGTTGCGTTTTACCTTGAAGTTCTCTTTGTCTTCGTCTTCTTAAAGGTGATAGATAGGAAGCCTGCCAAAGTGGGGCTTCCAGATGCAACAACACCGTATATTTTCTTGGAAGTCGGCCACACCAGTTGTTCTGGATCTATTACTGGCAGAGATGTATAAGTATAATTTTATTTGAGTCTCAGACGGTATGGTATGATGAATGTTCCTTTTTACGCCTTGTTCATGAATGCAGTGACTGATTGCTAATCGATGCATTATTTTAGAGTTTATTTTGAATAACTTAATTCCTTTTGCGCATTTGATTAACAACATCTCGAGATTGCTCGAAGATTCTGCTACCTGTATTGCACTATTTAATTAATAGCACCAGAGACTAGTATCACAGGATTTATAAAATATGAAACTTGATGAAACTGGCTTGTGTGATATGTAAGTTTTGGTTTAAGTGGGAAGAATAAAAGATGATGTGATGGTGTCTCACAGCCGTTGCTCCATATGGAAACTTAAGGATCGTTGGCGAATGCAATAAATAATGGCAAACAGATCTAATGGAATTTGTAACAATTTATGACGACATTTCAAAATTTTCTAAAGGCTTAGCACTTAGCCTTTTTTCCATTTCATAAGTTTATATGCAAATTGATAAGGTATCACTGGATAATTTCGTATTTTGACTGACCCAATATTTAAGGAAGAGGACATGTGTCTGAAAAGTATGAGCCCTGTATTTATTAATTCACACAGAAACTAAATCTGTAATATGTTTTGCATTAACTTTGAGTTGGGTTTAAATCGGTTGGCTTGTTTGGTGAATGACTGACAGTTACACTAGCAGTGAAGATCAATTGAGTTACTTGGGCTGCAAATGAAGAGCCGACTTCCATTACATATTCATCTATGTCTGCCACGTTGGTAAATGTATCAGAATCTAGATGGTTAAGTGGCGATAAGCAGCATGAAAATTTACTGTAATACCAGTGAACTTCAAGGTGCCTGCGGCAAATACTGATGGTTTGAGATGTTTTGTCACAGGAAAATATTCAAGAAACTCTTCGCAGTCAAACAATGACGTAAAACAGAGAGGTTGGAGTAGTGTTAGTTCAATGTAAAAGCAATAAATTATAAAAAGAATTGACCTGAATACCTCCGTTAAACTCTGATAAGCATGCTTGCCACAAAAATCATTGGTTTGTTTTTATTTATATCTGTAATGTAGTAAATATTCTCTTCTGTCTGTAATCTGTCTTGGTCTCATGAAAATTCACCAAGAAAACTGTCAGTGCGACTTAATAAAGTGTATTCTCTATCGTCCTCTAATAAAGATCAAAATTCTCTGTTAATTGTGTTTCTTCTACATTACTTATCTCATTACATTAACGTTAGTAATATAGCCCTACTACATTCCGAATCCAGCTCTCTGAAAAAACGAAAATTCGTCTTTTCTGTCTATATTATACAAACAAAGGGAAATAACTCTTGCCCTTTAACTCCACTTGCCGTCGACAGGTGGCACTAGTTTTATAGTTTTAAGCTGAGTGGAATGTGATTGGGTAAGTATTCTAAGAGAAAAATAATTTGCTGAAAAAATTGCTTTCTCCTTCGAATACATTTTTCTAATCACGTTAACGTTAGAGAATAGGTAATAGGTGGAGAAAATTTTGAGCATCCTAGTCATACATTGGCAACCTTTGAGGGAAGAAGATTGGATTCACCAATACAAAGAATAACTAACTCTCCTAACCTGCGAGCGGCACAACCGGAGGCGATGTGGTTTACGTTTGGAATGAAGAAATATCGTTATCTTCTTACCACATGAAATATTTGGGTGATTCCAGGGTGTAAGGTGCCCGTCTAGAGGTTGTACTGATGCTGGGTCTGGTAGTCGGGTCTGCCAGATCCAGAGTGTGTCGCTGTTGAGCTAAGTCTCGTAGATATAAACTCGAGAAGGTTTGCTGTGAATGGCAGCCAACGGCCTTGACGATGTATTTGACAGAGACATTACGGTCCAAGAAAAGACTCGCCGGGATCGCTCTAATTTATTGAGGAGAGGTCTTTATAAGGTGACTCTTTTCTGTCGATCTGTCAGAGTATGTCGAACGTATTACCGACTTTAACCACAATAAAAGGGCTTGAAGGGTTATGTCCTCATTCCCTGAGATCCACGAACTGGCTCAATTCACTTCAGATCGACTGAGCGCACATACCGGGTCCTGTTTGAAGGCATCTTGTGTTGTGTCAATACAAGAGAGAGGTCGTACGATGACTTTTTGATTGCAACTGACAGCAACCTATTCTTGGCAACGAACCTGGGTTGCGTCATAAGGACCGCCAAGCCATCTGATCGAAACTAAAGGTAGACTGTGTCAAGAGAGAGGATATGTAATTCACTGACTCAAAGCTGGCGCTATCAGGAAACTGGTTTTGTAGCAGCGAGGTCCTGGCTAAAGGCGTCTTTGAATTCAGTCAAGTCAGAACCCAAGAATGAATCCACTTGGGAAACAGTGTGATTTAGGTCTATGCAAATCAAAGGTGGTCAACAAGTTTGAGATATTTTTGTTATGACCAAGATCCTCACTGACATGACACAACGTGTCTCATATCTTAGAGTAGTAGTCCTTAACAATAATCTGTGCCAACTTTTTTTCCTCGAACAGCCTGAGAAAAAAGTTAACTACTTGTGGAGCAGAGGAACCAAAAGGACGATGTTAATTACTTTGCAACAGTCCCCGAACAAGTGATACTTTCTCTCGTAAGCGCGCCCTTGCTCGTACAATTCTTTCCACGATCGGAGGGTTGAACTGTTTATGCTCCAAAAGTTCTCCTGAAAAGAGTCACGTGTGAAGAAGAGGGCAGTCCGGGCAAGGAAGGAAAAAATATGTCCAAGGCTGTTTGAGAACGACAAAACTGATACAGCAAGACAGGCGAATATCTAAGCTCGAGTCTTCAATAAGTACTTTGGAAAAAAATGTGACAACCTTGAGCAGTACTCACGAAGACATATCAAAGAAACTTCAGATGGAGAGACGTGAACTGTCAGCCCTTGAAGACATCTTGCACGTTCTTACTTCACCTCTCTCTAAGGGGATTGAAACGGACACTCTTTTAGTCCATGGTAATAATTAAAGATAAACGTACTCGTGTACCAATATACATTTTACCAATAACAATTATTGAATGAGTGCTGTCTAACTATGTTGAACTCAGTTTTTTTTATTTCGTTTCCTTTTTAAAAAAAAAACAAAACAAAACTATTTTGATACTTACTGCAGTAGTTACGAATTCACTAATGTCAATAATGTAATTAGCGTATTATTGATATTAGACAGCCGTCTGTCCATTGGTCATACATATTAATGACAATGTACAAATTTGACTTGGTTTGGTTTCTCTAACCTTGTTTATTTCGCCCTGACTAAGTGCTCTTCCTAAACTGATTGTACTACTTATTTATTTATCTAGAAAAGTGTTTATTTAATCAGTCTCAGTCATACGCAGTTCAATACTTTTTATTCCTAGGTTATCTGTGGTAATCTGTGTGTGATTGTAACTGTTTTAGTAAACTTGTTCACGGTAAGGCGAGACTTACCTAAAAGCCATATTAAGGTGATTTTATTGATCTCTCTCCTTTTTCCAATTTTCTGTCTTGTTTTAAATTTTACGTTCGGTTAAATTGAATTTTATATGATTTTCACTGTAGACTGCTAATTTGAATTATCATAACAGTTAAATTATTACACGTTCAGATATTTTTCGTTCTTTCTCTCTTGTATTACCTATCTATTCATTCTTCCATCTTTTTGCTAATCCTATTCTGAATTTCTTCTTTCTTCTATTCAAGACAGTGGCAGGTTGAATTATATACGTTGTATATGTTAGCATTCAAGAGACAAAAAGATACTTGAAAAACTTCAAGAATTTTGTTACTCATCAGGTTAAACCTACGCAATTGTGCAAATGAAGACGATTGTTTATTTCCCTAAATTAGTTGCTGTGCATTTAATTGATAGACTGTTCAATATATATATATATATATATATATATATATATATATATATATATATATATATATATATATATATATATATATATATATATATATATATATATATATATATATATATATATATATATATATATATATATATATAGATAGATAGATAGATAGATAGATAAGCATGTACGTAGGTGGGATGGTAGTTGAAATGGTTAGACATATAATGAAGAATTAGTTGGATTGTCGGATGTAGATTGTTGGGTGGTGTTGATGGACTGGTATACAAAAATGGACAAATATTGTCGAAATGGTTTGTGGATTTTTATATGATTATCTTCTTCGTCTTTTCGTTCACCATGCTAATCAAACACATGTAATGACAGGTTTTTTGTTCACCCTGTTAACCAAACACATGTAATGACAGGCTTTTTGTTTACAATGTTAACCTTACACATTTAATGACAGGGTTTTTTATTACGATGTTACCCAAACACATGTAATGACAGGCCTTTTGTTCACGATGTTAAACAAACACGGGTGGAGACAGGTTTTTTGTTCACGATGTTAACCAAATACATGGAATGACAGGCTTTTTGTTTACGATGTCAACCAAATACATGTAATGACAGGGCTTTTGTTTACGATGTTAACCAAAAACATGTAATCACAGGTTTTTTGTTCACGATGTTAACCAAATACATGGAATGACAGGCTCTTTGTATACACCGCTAGAGCACTTTGCTGATAAATTTTTCCTAAAATGTTCGTTTAATTAGCAAATTTGTATGGAGATTTTTGTTACTTAGAACGTCATCTAATTATCTCCAGTTTCTTGACAGCGTAGCATTTCGAACAGAAAATGAAGTGGCTCGCACACAGTATATCATGCAGTGGAATTTTTAGTCAACATTTCTGTGCTCTGATAAAGTTTTGTCTTGCCGCAGTGAATGTTGCTAGAAGCTAAACACAGCGGTGCAGTTACCGGATGTTTTGATATTTTGTTCCAATGCATTATGGGAGTTTTGTCTCATTTTGGCTTCTGTCACAAAATTAAGAAGAGGGATCGGCAACACATTTGAAACTGCGATCTGAGGGGTCAGAGGTTAATGTCACCAAAGGCAAATCTTTATTTATACAGACGATACCATGATATGTTTATTATTAATCTTGTGAGATGGAAACCATAACAAAAATTCTAAATTTTGTGGTAGTATATAGAAAGCACAATTTTTATGTTTTCTATACTTTATTTAATTCAAAACTAATCCATACATTTTTCTATATATTTGATGAACGCATCAAAACTATTAAATACATCACATCAATAAAGCACAACTGTAACCGAATCATTTAGATGAAAATTTAATAGTCTGACTCAAAATGAATAAAAAATAAATGTACACATAAGAATTTTTCAGATTTTATTCAGAAATGGACTCACCCAGATTAGGCATGATGTATCCATTCATTTCAGTGATGTTATCCATAGATATGTAGATATCTATTGCTTCATAATGGCATAACAACAATATTAACATACATATTAGACTAGAGTCAGCTTTTATGGCAGGTGAACGCACTAAATGGTTTACTCAAGCCTTCAAGTTCATCACGACATAAAATTTTTCAAGGCTTTAATCTCAGAAAATTTCAAACTATATCTTTAAAAATCTAGAAAATAAAATCTCAACATGCCATTTTATGATACACTGTATTGTACAAAACACTGTATATTGATCTTTTATTGAGAAATTAAATCTACATAACTCGTGGTCCTTAGCATCATTATCTGCTTAAGTATTATATCTACAGCGACATTTAGTCCATAAGCTCATTTAAATAATAAACAATTTCGTCTTCAATCACGAGAAACAGCTCATAATTATTGCGGGCAAATGACATGATGCATCTTTGTTACAAAGTAATGCGGTTAAAAATAAAAATGTTCATCTTGCTAAATAGTGTTTGATATGCTAGTAATAAAATAGATCATGTTTTCAAAATAGAAATCGTATTCTAGAAAGAATAAGTTAGGAACCCGACAATGCCAATAAAAAAGCGAATTTATAAAGATTAAAACATGTAAATTCTCTGTCTAGAAACAGGTATTGGGACAGACAAAACTGTATAGGGGTCTTAGAGTTAATAATAATGATAATAATAATAAAAATAATCAAAGGGACAAACACAACAATAGTAACAAGAATAATAGAAACAATTTCTTACTGAAATCACTGAACTTATCTATAAAACCCTCTACCCACACACACACACACACACACACCCAAAAATTGTAAGCTAATATCGAAATTGCCCCTTCTTCCAGACTCTAACTCCTCAACAAAACCAATGTTCATTATATTCCAGTCAACATAAGGGAGAAATCCACTTTAAAGAATATTAAAAATTAAAATTACTGTTGATCCTACTATATCAAGTAATGAATATATACTAGTAAAAGCCATGCCCCACCCCCCACCCCAAAGCAGGGTTGACCATTTTGTTCATTGCGTACGTTTTCATACTTCTGATCATTAGTTACAACATTCGTACAGTAACTGTATGAGCCAATTTTATTCAATTTATTAGATCGCTTTCCTGTCACGATGCCAATCACCCTTTTTATTTCCGTGAATATTTAACTTCAGCAGATGTTGATATTTTTTTCTTTTTCTTGCAAAGAGGACAGAGGTTTTGAGACACTTGTTTGAATGATTAGATGCCAATTTATTTTTTGGTGTCAAGAAAAAAAGACCATGTTTTCTTCATGTTCCAGATACTGTTGCCTTCCCGAAAAGAAGATGTTCCTTTCTGTGAAAGTCCTCTTCAAAAGCATGTTTTACTAGAACCATTAATGACTTTCATATCGGCAAAATATTCCATGGGAGGTTTGAATTACCTCCCTTAGATCAACCATCTTGTAGGTTCTATATGTAGGTTACAGCCTGAAAGAAGAAAGGACATGTGATGTACATACAACCGTAACATACATGTATGGTAGGAGTGAATATGGAAACGTGTAGGCTTGTGATGTGATTGCCATCTTTCCATTTTTTTTATACCCTCGCCACCGGGGAACTAAAATAAGTGTAGTCAACAACAGTTTTTTGTCTCCAGAGGTTAGCATTCAGGTCAATTTTGTTGTCAAAAAGAGAAGTAATATAACTAGTAAATACTTGTTTAATTAGTGTTCTGCTTCCTTGGAAGACTAGTTTCCTGACATATTTATATTATATTTTTGGGTGAAAATATCCACACATAAAAATCAGAGCAATTGACGAATAAATGTTTTCTGAGTTTTGCTATTTCCTGTTATATTTGAAGCAAGTGTATGATACATTTGGTACATGACATTGTACGATATATTTGGTGCATGGCATTGTACGATACATTGGAACATGACACTGATGCATGGCATATTTATATGTAAATTTAAAGAAAACGGATAATGTCATGTAAAACTCAAATGACATGAAAAAAAAAAAAAAAAGATACATACACAGTGAAAATCTTTGTTATCTTCATCATGAAGGGACATGGCAACTGCACTGTCCACTGTTGTAAAAATATGGTCACTGTACTTTTCTAGGAATTTGGTTGTGTCAAGAACTGACCACACATCATCTAATGAATATAAAGCAATCACAAATAGTGCTATGTCACAATTTTTAACAGTCCCAAATGTATATAAAAATTAATTTGTAAGCTTTCTCAAAATTAGGTAATTACCGCTTAAAAATTTGAATTTAATTTTTATACTTCAATTAACGGTAATTCATCATACGATACTGAAATAAATGAATATTAATCATTTTTTTTAAAAATAGAAATTTTCAATCTTATTACAGAAGAATATATATAGTCCACAGAGTGAACTTCATGTCAGGATAATGCCACTGAGTGAACTTCCTGTCGGAATAATGCCACTGAGTCAACTTCCTGTCAGGATAATGCCACTGAGTCAACTTCCTGTCAGGATAATGCCACTGAGTCAACAGATACAGACTAAGATGACGAAAGAATCTAAACATCATTACGGCATCAATATATTTTTAAAGAGCCTGAACTGTGAGAGACTGAAAAATAATTCTCCATATCAGTTATTAAAGTAGAAAAAAAAATATTTCCTTAATAGACTGATGTATAGAAATTATCAAAGGTTACACAAAATGACTAAGATCATAAACAAAAAAAGACTCTCCAAACAGGACAATGATTTGGGATTAACTATTTGTCCTTTATATTCAGGTGGCTAGAGTAATAAGTTCTTTCATCCAGTATTAGGACAAAAGTATGTGGTCTGTAATGAAAAAAACATGCTGAAAAGATTCTTTCAGGCAAATGTCACTGAACTATTTATTATTTTCTTCGGAAATATTTAACGTTCAGTGTCCTGGTAAAGCTTAGAATGAATAATATTACTGCACACTTCAACTTTCAAAATGACTTTCCACCAAAATATTATAAATTAATAATACTAATTAAATATTTAAAAATTATATTGAATATAAATGATAAGAAGAAATCAAAAAGACAATAAACACTAATAAAAATATTTACCTGCAACACAGGCGAGGAACACCTTGATGTCAATTTTAGAATATTCATCAAGTACCTATAAAAATAGACAAAACGATTGAATTACTGTCAAAAAAGAATTAATTTAGTCTCTAGCAAGGATTCACATAATGAAACGTACCTAAGTGTTCATCATACATATGACATTCGCATACACAGGATCTGCTGATTCCTCCTGCAAAGGATTTGTTTATGAGCTAGAAATCCGATAGTTTCCTACAATCTGAACATTATCAGCCTTCTCTAATGCATATATATATATATATATATATATATATATATATATATATATATATATATATATATATATATATATATATATATATATATATATATATATATATATATATCACACACACACAAACACACACATACACACACAACTGTGTATTCGCACACATTCCGTTTCTTTGTATCCCTCCCCTCCATTTTAGAAACACAACACATTTAGGGCATACAAATGCACAAAACGTAGTAATTTCCTTCATCGATTTAAAATTTGTAACCAGATTGTTCAGGGGGTCCCAAGCACTATCAAGTTATTGGGGTTTCTAATCAAACAGGAGACTCTTTATTACACGTTCGCCATATTTACATGGGTGAGTCTACGATTTTAAGCAACAGATGTGGTGTTGTTCACCGTCTTTTTTAATCTCAACTCCGTAAATATTGGAGTTTCTCTTTGCAAGCATGCATAGAAGAGTTCTTACTTTTTATCTCTTCAATTTGTTGTAGAAATATTAAAACAAAACATTGCTAATATTTAACACAGACTACACAGGGTTTTTTTTTTTTTTTACGAAAGCTGACTGTTCTAGTAACCAGAAAAAGACAGTGAGCAGTCTGCTTGTCTACATCGACAGCTTCCGCTTGGTTTGAAACGTCAATATGCTGACAGAGTTAGGATCCATAGTCGACAATCAGGATAGAAATTATAAGTAGATCAATGAATTGAGTCAGTTTTGTGCGTGTTTTATATCCTTGATGATTTTTTGTTTTTAAAATCGGTGGCTGGAGGCGGGCGGTGGGGGTCCAAACAAAATGGAGGGTGTGCGAATACTATACAGCTAGCACGCAATCCTTACGCATTATTCATGAAGCTTCGTCTCTTTCTGATCGTTACCATAGCTGCGTCAGGATGAAAGGGGATTCAGTCTGATCTCTGATAACTACATTTGCTAACTTACCAACATCTATAAGTCTTAAAGGTTTAATAGGGAACTACTGTGATCCCTTCTTATCCAGACAATTACAGTTTCGTACAAGCAACCCGTGCACAATCATTACTGAACAATAATGCCAAAACCGGTAGATCTTTCTCAGGACACTGTCCATTCTGCTTTCAGGCCTAAATTTTGATAGCTTGTGCTACATTCCATAGGGGATTGCTCCCTTTGGCTGGATTCCTGGACATATTAATTATCAGCAATCTTTGCCATAGATTAATTAATGTCCAGTGATTGATGTGAGTATTTGTGTTATATGTTGTGTGTTGCTATAGCATGTTTGTCTATGGACAGGCTTTAATTGGTCAAATTCTTGATTGTCAGTTGTCTTTGTTTATTATGAGATCTTGTGTAAAAGGAAAATAAATTGAATTGGTGGTGTTCATACGGGTTCTCTGCTGAGGCGGGTGGATGACTTTGGGCTACCTTATTCTAATTAGGCATGTCCTCCCTTTGTTCGAGGCCTCTGAACTTCCATCATCTTTTTAGGGGCCCCGAGTGGCCGAGTGGTCTAAAGCGCTCACCGTTACGGATCACTGCCATCTCAACTCTGTCTGCGTGGGTTCGAGTCTTGGGTTCGGCTAATGTGGGTATGTGGGAAAGCTTGCCAGTAAATTCTCGTGGGTCGGTGGTTCCTTCCGGAGTTTTCCCGGGTTCTTCCTTCATCATTTATACTGGCCGCCATGTATAGCCTATCTTGTGCTAAAAAATGGCGTTAAAATCTACAACAACAACTCCACCATCCTTCTGGATTTTAAGTCCAACTAGTTGTAGTTTTTAGACATATAATGTAGTTTGACAGAAAACCCCCACAAAAACATAAAAAAAGAAAGGAAGTGTTATTCGCTTTTATGTTTGTCTGTTGTGCATGTAGTTTTGTGCGTATTCCTGTTATTAGTCTTTGTAGTTGTACCCCTTGTATTTGTGTTTTGATATGGTGAAGTTGCGCTCCTATTTTCAGATACTCCGATGTGATCCGTACTTCTTCGCGTTGGCTTGATAGCATTGGCTCACACCGTCCTTGTAATCCTACTTAAGAAGTTCAGCCCCTGTGACCCGTATTGCTTCTATGTCATTTTTGTATATTATATTCTTAATATGTATTTTTTCTTTTTCTATAATTTTACACTCAGTTATAACATGCACTTTAGTGAAATTTTATGTTTCTTGTACATCGGACACTGATTATATTTGTGATATTCTTTGCAACCATACATCTCTTAAAGGCCATATATGATGTAGAAGTTTGAACATATGCTTTTTTATTTGCTGTGCTGATTTTCGCGCATATTTTCCAGATTTTGTTCCGCTATAAACTTGGATTTTTAATTTTTATTCTATATTGTAATTGATCATTTTGTATTTTGTTTTACATGTGCATCGTATTTTTTTCTTTTCCCGTCCATATTGTTCGATCATTTCTGTATTTCAGGATGGTGCTCCTTTTTTCGCTCATTCATTTTGTGCTTTTTAAAATAACTTTACATAAGTTATTGTTTCTGTATATCTCCAGTTTATGTCTCATCAGGTAGCCGACAAATAAATAGCGTCGACCGTCCTAACTTTGTGCCCGTCCTTGGTTCGTACGTCACGTTTCTAGCGACCTCACGCGCTTGTTTTGAGATACTGATGCCATTAAATAGGTTTATACCTTTTGTTAACAACGTCATTAAGTAGTGATTAAGATATATTGGACGAAATAAAATTTAAATACGTACTAAAATTCAAATGAAAGAAAGCACAATAGACATGTCCAATTTAACAAATGCCATTTTTGCCTCAAGTTTGTGGTCTTGGATCAAGTGTTAGCTTTTCAATTCAGGGCCGCTTCTCACATGTTGGTTTGCTGGACCATTTTATTAGCTGGAAATCCAAGACATACATTTTTGTGACGGCAAATGCAATGCAAAAGCTTGGTTACTGTAACATACACTTCTTATACCATGTTAGGAAGGTGAATCCAATGACAACTATACAGAATTACTCTTTTCACTGAAATATCTAAATATAAGGGAACAACTCTTTGTTATTTAATAACATTGAACGAATCTTATTACAAAAACCTCACCACATGTTTAAATATAGTAATTTTATCGAACGTTTGAAAGAAAATTTATTTTTTATTTTTAAAAATGCATCGTATTTTTTTCTTTGATAATTTTGTCAACATTGTTTATTGCAGTTCATATGCTTGTAAGATAATGAAATACATTACAGATGCAAATATTAATAATGCAAGACATCATAAACGATCAAATGATACATATTGGCCTAATTGTCACATACCAATTTTGCGTCACGTAGCATTTATTTCAGGGGCAAGAACCATGGAGGTACTTCCGGAAATAGACAAATCGAGATACGTATGTAAAAACGTTAGCTAGCAAAGAATTTGGAGAGTTTATGAACATTTTTCAACTATGAATAAATTAATCAGACATAATTGAACACTTGCAATGGCGAGATAAATAGCTTCAGGCAATGTTAAAAAATATACGCATTGCAATTCACGTTAATGGCACAAACCATGGCAGATCGAGGATACAATATTGCAACCAGTGAATATAATCATTTTTATGTTCTATGGTAACGTTTCAATTAATGATGTTCGCTGTTTGTGAATTAAGCAGGTTTGGTCGTCCTAAACCTTCTTTTCGTTTGAGTTTGTGCAAATATATCTTTGTTTCCTGCATTTTCTTAAACAGCTAACTTTGGAATGAAACACATGGTCAAACCACATACTTATATACCCAGCTGTTAAAACTATTTTGGTTTAATAAGCTCAGCTTTTGATTGGCCAGTACAAGATCAAAGTCGTAACATGATTGGAGAGAATCCCCGTAATCTGATTTGCTAACAGTAAGGTACAAGTTCAGTCCATTTTTGACAATAAAATAAATTAGTATTAAGTCGATCTATGATTCTCAAACAGGAAATAATGTTATTTGACCAAAATCATTACACACAAAAATGTACTAGGCTGATTTGTGATACTGAAACGTGAGATAATATTTACCTGACCAAAATCAGTATACGCATATACTTCATGCAATGGAAATCAATGTTCTGACTGTGCAAGCATTTTGACTCTAACCCAATCATAACTGCTGCATGCAAAGAAATTCATGTAAAATGGTTGCGAAGAAATATTCAAGTAAACTGGTTAGTGGAAACTGACTGCTCGCCTCTTTCCACAAAAATCTACAAATTATCATCGCGATTTTGACTAAGACTCTATACCTGTTTGAGAATCTTTGCTCCAACTGAGTCTATGAATGGCACAGCAGAAAAATCAATGACAATGTGATGTACTGGACAGATATCAGCTCTGGTAGGCGTATAGCTCGTGACGTTGCCGTTTATGACAGTGTTAATTGAAGCATCTGTTGCTGATTCGGTAGAGTTGCCCTTTGTCTTTTCTTCAGCAGGCAAATTATCCTGCAGTATATATACATATTAATTTTGATACATTGCGACTGCAGTTTTAAACTGACTTAAACTAGCATATTTATTATAACATATCAGTGCATTACATATTTTTTATTGCGCATTTCACTTTTTCATGACAAAGTCAGTGTTTTGCGTTCGTCTTAGCAGTACAGAAGCTCAACTCAAACTAAATATTAGGAATGAGTCACTCTTTGTGGAATACAAAATTCTTGATTTATCTAGTTCTGTATAATCATCTTTTCCAGATTACTACAGTTGAATGTTATTATCCATTGATAGCACATCTTCAACTTTACAAATCTTAGTTTAATATAATCAGCTACAAATGCAAATATCTATACAAATGATATGTTTTCACACATTTGCAAAGTATATATATATATATATATATATATATATAT
>JAECUM010052859.1:0-39151 GCA_016617855.1 Megalonaias nervosa
TATATGTGTGTGTGTGTGTGTGTGTGTGTGTGTGTGTGTGTGTGTGTGTGTGTTAGAATTGTAAACAGAACAACTATTCATGAGAGAAGAGAGACATATATAGCTAAAAGTAGATAGTCATACGAAACCAGATGAAAAGCTAATTTCATCTCGAAAAATATGTACGTTGAAACAGGCATCTATTTCTATATATGAAACCGTCATGAAGAAAAATATCAATGCCTTTTATAGTTTCAATATTAAATTACTTCAATATTTCAAAAGCCCTGTAAATTTGAACATGCTAGGTCCCGTCCAGAATCTTTGGGGGGGGGGAATATGCTTTATTCGTAAATCTATATAAAAAAAGTAACACAAGAAAACTCGTAGATTTCGCATTTTCTGTTTCAACGTGAAACGAATAACTTTGAACTTATTATTTCTACGATCAGAATCTACCGGGGATACACTTTATTCGTAAATCTACATTGTTATCTAAATCAATACTGTGTGCTTAATTTTGTGATTGAGTATTGTCGAATTATTGCATACCTGACTTTTGACATAATTGTGAGAAGTAAACAAGATAAGATATTTACTTTAAGTTCAAGAAATGAACTTATTTATGAGTTTGTGGGTTTCTCCGTTGGAAATCTGTTGCATCGTAAGACAAGTGAAAGGTTAAGTGGGTGTTATATATATATATATATATATATATATATATATATATATAGTAAAGAGAAAGGAAAGAAGTATATATATATATATATATATATATATATATATATATATATATATATATATATATATATATATATATATATATATATATATATATATATATATATATATATATAAGTGGTAGAGCGTCCGCCTCGGATGCGGGAGGTCGCGGGTTCGAACCACGGCGGAGTCATACCAAAGACTTTTAAAAATGGTACTAACAGCTGCCTCGCTTGGCACTCAGCATTAAGAGGTTAGTGTTAGGACTGGTTGGCCTGGTGTCAAGATAATATGACTGGGTGGGACATCATGCTAAATGTCTGCTGTATGATGCCCCAGTGCTAAACATCACTTGAAACTGTCACACTGCAGACATCATAGCGATATGACTGAAAAATTGTTAAAGCTATGTTAAAAAAATCTAAATCACTAAAAATCTAATTACAGTGCTCATTGAAGTCTACTTTGAGAAATTAGGGTAACTGAGAACTCGTTCAAAGAAATTGTGGATTGTGTCATTGTGGCAAACCAGGATATTCAAGACTACTGGAATTAGTTTGAAACATTTTGTAATTTTAGACATGTAATCAAACTTATGGAATTATCTGGAATTTAATTCACACTACCATTTTCAGAATTTTCATCTTTGTGTTAATAATATAGGGATATAAAGTTTTTGTTTATTTTACCTAATTTGTTAGTTTCACTTCTTAAGACCTAGAGTCGTAAATCTCTCTCTCTCTCTCTCTCTCTCTCTCTCTCTCTCTCTCTCTCTCTCTCTCTCTCATCTATTGGACAAGATCTCTTTCATATCGTCCTCTAGAACTTATGAAGCTGATTGGCATCGACAACAACGCTCAGTAGCAAACTGGTGTTGCCCATACGTATAAGTAAAACATGGCCTTGAATATGCTCTATACAAACTCCGTGACGAATGCTAAAAACCTACATTTTTCAGCAGAAAGTCGAAGAACTCAATGCTGACATTAAACCGTGGCTAAACGTTTCTCTTCCTACTTATATCAACGGATACAATTCACTAATTTCGCTATTCAGACCATAACGTAACTCTCCTGTAACTGTTTGCATGCTTCAGTGATTTAGTTTCATTTTCATTTGGGCAGAATAAACTGGGAAACATTTTGAGTAACTGGCTCTCAGAACTGGCCGACGTTAAAAGTATTGTCTCTTAAACTACCTATTCAATTAAAATTTGCAAAAACAAAATTAAAGATCTTCGAGAAGTGTGGAATTGACGATAAAGGTTTAAATCCGGTCAATTCATCAACAGTTCTTAATTACATAATTAATTTCTATTTGATTGAATTCTTCCCACAATTTATCTATATTTAGAGGTTGCTGTATTTGCTACATAACGCTTACACAATGTACCTAAAACTTCCATATGTAATGGCTTTAAATAATGAGACCAGTAATAGCTTCAATTACACACACACACACACACACACACACACACACACACACACACACGCACACACACACACACACACACACACAAATATCTATATCTATATCTATATCTATATATATATATATATATATATATATATATATATATATATGGTGACAACGCTGGTTGTAAGGACATTTTGTTTGTGCAGAGGGTCTAAGGAAATTAATCGTTCAGAATCTAGCGAGTAGAAGTCTTCTAAACTGGAAGACATCATTTCGCTAATTGATCCAATGAATTTGTTCTGTATCATAGATGTGTTCCTCAAAGAATCGTTAATATTTTCTTCGAATTGTCCTGGGGATATTTTGTCCAATTAAGAATGTTATTTGTATTCAATAGATGGCAGAATTTTAAAAAAATCGTGGATTTTGCGTACGATACCATATCGAGCAAGTATGACACAGCCCGTTTCGTAAAGTTTATTTGCACTAACAAGTCCAATAATTTGATTCTAACGCAGCTATTTGCAGAAATACAACATAAGCTATATAAGTTGCATAATACTGTGTCCAGGTTCACGTTTGATATATAGAGGATCTCAAATGGGTAATGATTTAATACTGAATTAATGAAACGAGTCGAATAATGTCCAGCTTTTACCCATCTGAGATTCTTTTTATCACATTGTTTTTATTTCAGTGGAAATTATTTAGATAGAAAGAAGAACGAATAATTTTGTTCATTCTGAGAGACGTTGCACCTTTCATTTGTTGTGCGTAAATTATATTCCCAAACAAAGTTGAACTAGTATCAACCTTTAAAAGTATATTATACTTTTCTTATAAACTATAAATCAAAGAACGAGCCTCCTTCCGAATAAACAGAACATTTTACATAGATAAAATCGTTTTTCAACACAGAATGTCCAATGAGCGTGATGTAGCATTATTTCGTGCAGTACCCGCTAAAATGCAGTAGACGATCCATGTTTACGTAACATAACAACTAAACATTACAATGTTGCAATATTCATTTGAGAAAAGGTTTACTGGATGCAGAAATTCCTGTTTTTACTGTAATGTATTTGTGGCTGGATGTTTGCAGCACTTGACTTGGAACAGTAGACTACATAATATGCAAACAAATTTCATACTGAGTCGGAATTTCATCACATATTTACCGCATAAATAAACAGTGGCTGGATAAACTTCTGACAGTTTAGAGACCAGTTTATGTCCACATTCTTCTATGAAAAGAGGTGAGTTTATTTACTTCTTTAAGTCAACATTTAAACCACGCTTGTATGTAGGGCGGATTCCATGCTACAGGTTTACCGCCACTCCACCCCCACCCCATACACCTGCTATCAACTGAGCAATACCATTAGTTTTATTTGTTGTTGTTGTTGTTGTTCTTGTCTTAGGGTTTTAGCCATTTTTCATGTTATGATACGTTATGCATGACATAACAAGCCCCTGTGGTGGTAACTTGACCAAATTCAGATAGACGAGACCATTTTTCCCCCAATTCCTTTCATGACTCGAATCGAGAAATGGCCACCAAAATGTTCATTGAAAACAAAAACATTCCAGAAGGTGGAGTTAAAAAGTTTTGCCAAGATCGCAGCCAATCAGTAAAGAGAATACTGCACAATAATCTCATGGGCTTATTTGGACCGATCAGAATGACATCATGTGATATGTTCACATGTTAAAATACCCACAAAATGAAACTGCACACACTATAGGCAAAGTGTACCGATTATGTGATAAATGATAATGCTCTTGATGAAATTAAATCTTCTCAACATTGAACCGGATTTTATTAAACATTTTGAAAATGATGGAAATAGTGTATAAGGAACTGAGTCTCATGAAGTCTAGAATTCTCTTGCTCTGGTTATCGAATGTATGGTTTGAAACCATTATCAAATTGTAAATTAGTTATGATCTAATACTTCTAAGTTTAAATATTAAATACAATTTGAACAAAATTCAAATTCTTTAAAAGTCACTGAATATTTGCAGTAACAAGCTTCTTTCTTAAAATGCAGCAGATGTTTGCCCGAAGGGGATTCTGATTTGGTATTTATCAAATATTATTGGTTATCGGTTAAACATTACCGACGTGTTATCTGTTATTTATTGGCCCAGAATTGTTCCCTATGTCTATCAACTATTTTCAGCCAAGATTTTGATGTCTGCAGTGTGGAGAATAGTAAAATATGAAATAAAAAAGTTCACCTTGTGTTCTTCCAAAAGAGGAAGCTGGTTACTACAAATATTCAGTGATTTTAAAGAATTTGAATTTTGTTTGAATGAGACAAACTAGGCAGGTATTAGGAGACTTAATGCGAAAGCATCGCCGATATTCTTGAAACAGTCAGAACTATTTTAGCTGAGGTTGTTGTTATGTATATCAATACTTTTTAATAACTCTTGGTACATGACTGTATCGATATTATGTGCAAATTTTGTTCATTACTATAAATTGAAGTGTTTATATATAAAAGGCTATTACATAATTAATTCTGTACACGGGTATAGATTCTATTTCAAGATATTATAGTGCCTGTAGATTGCATAGTATCTATAAATAGATGTTGCTTTGTCACTAATAATTAAACCTGTTGACAAATTTGGAGTAATTGCTCCTTGGCTGGTGAGGTCAGGTGGGATCTTAGAAGAATTAAGTTATTTCCCAATGGTTGGGTTAGGTCATGTGAACATGTATTGTGAAATATTATTGTATATTGCAACATATTGCTGTAATAGACTCTTAAAGGTGTATACAGGGAGAGAACTGAGCAATGAAATTGGCTCCTATTTTGGATTCATTCATATTTAGCAGCAGAGAGGGTGGACCCTACAACTTTTTCCGAGGGTCCGTTAGCAAAAATAAAGGTTGCTACAAAGGGAGAAAATAAGGTCAATAACGCTAAACCGAATCAGCTAACCGAATATATTTTAATAACAAAAATCGACAGGGTTAGTTCGTTTTTGTTACTCGTTCGTTGACATATTTTTTTTTCTTCAAATTTTAGGCGTGTTTTGTTTGCGTCTCACACTCATTTTTTTTGTCAGCCCACCCCCTCTGCCTCTGTGGTTTTTATCCAAATATGGTATCAAATCCGTTACGATATCTTGACCTGGGATCATGCAAATTTATTGTTATAAAACCAAACGGGGTAGCTTGCGCGTGTGTAAAGAAATTTTTAAATTTGTTCATGTCCATGTCCCCTGAACACCAAATATAATAAATATTTTGCAGCGTATGATTATCAACTCCGTTAAACACAACTAAAATATTACAGTTATCTCTGATCACTTTTGGAATTTGTGTATAACGCTGGGAAACATAAACCACGTCTCTATTTTTATGTCTCCTCTGGAAAATATCCTAGCTGGATTTGATTGTTTGTCCAGCATGACATCATCGTACACTACTAAATTATTAATACGTCCATCCAGGCTATCTACAGATGGCGCTTCATCAATATCAGTGATAAAATCAATAACGTCAGTGTCTTCATTCAGCAACTTTGCATTTTCATTGAAATCCTTAAGTACTTCATAGCATCGCTGATCATCTACAGATGGTGCTACTAAATATAATTTATCCCACTTCAGCCATCTCATTATATAAACAAAATCAGGGGAAGCAGAGATAGAAAAGGAACTTGGTAGACCACTTTCATGTAAAGCGAGAAGTATGAGGAATATTGCTATCGGGGATTATTATGACGGGGGTAATATTTGCAAAGAAACAGAGAAAGAGCGAGAACGCATAAATAATTGTGAGAGAAATTTTTATTATAACTACTGACCGTCCCCTTGATAGAATGATTATTTTAACGATCTAAGACTTCTATCATCGTTGCAGAATCGGTACATTTTCATAATAATATATAATAAATGTACCGATTCCACAACGGTCCATAGAACAGTTATTTCAGTAATCTGAATGTTCCTCGTCAAACATACTAAACCAGTTATTGGCACTCCATATATGGAATTTTAGCATCGCAGTGTGATCATCAACAGCGATGATATCATTACCACCATAAAATCCTTGACAATCATTGTAGTAATTTCTCCAGCGAGGATCATTGATAAAGTCTGATTTTGGCCACAGAGGATAATTAAGTGTGTAATCCGATCTTGAAGGTTTTTTTTTTTTATTATCCGTTGTCAAAGTCGCTCCAAATTCTTTATAAATTAATTTAATCTTTTCAATGACATTTCCAATTGTCAATTTTGATTTATGAAGTCTCGTCTCGGGAAATACACTTGACCAATTTTTCAGTAGATCATTGTGTGATGATAACTGATCTTTGTCCGTAATTAGATTCTTGGCGCACAAAGAATTCTTAAATGTTGTCCTGATATCGGAATGCTATTATGTGATAAATTATCGGGAACAATATAAGATAAATTCAGTATTTGTAGAACGTTTTTAACCGCGTTTAGTTTATTACGTGGGCTGATTTTATCCGACCGAAACATTTTGGCATCAATAACATTGCCGTTGCTGAATTTATCAATAATTGCTTCATGTTGTCGTTTTAATCGTGTTGAATTATTATATAATCGTTCGACTTGTTCTGCTGGTAACTTACCAACATCACACTGAAACATATAATTTAGATAAGATTTCTTGGCTTCATATGGTTCTAATTTTTCATTGTTCTTGACATGGTCAGTTGTATTGTATTTATAATAGATTGGCTTGTTTTCACACACAGTCCGTAACGGTGTTACGGGAGATTGTTTTATTCTGTCACTGATACTTGTTTTCAAAAAATCATCTACGACAGGATTATTCTTGATGTCTTCGTTAGTTGGTTTTTTAATGCTGTTTTTTCGCTTCCATGTCTCATAATCATCCACGGGGCTTTCAACGATATCATAACAAGTATTCCTCATCATCGCGATTAATCTCGGTGTAAAATATATCTTGGAGTTATTTTCGTCAATAATGTCGCTGAGATATGCAAATCCATATGCGGTTGATAGTTCACCAAAATTAGGACACCTATTCAATTTTATTTTGTTGTCAAGTAATCGTTCTCGATCAATAATAACTTTTTCAATATCTTCTCGTGTTGTGGGTAATTTGCAATCTAGTTGTTTTCTCGTTGATGAGTATTGAATTTCATTAACACAACGAAATCGGTGGATTGCTTGTTTAGTTGCTTCAACTGATCCTAATTCTTCAGAGAACACAAACATGACATTAAATCGTTCATCAACGATACTGACTCCAGCTTCGAGAGTGTGATTAAAAATCACAATATCATAATTATCGAATACAGTATCCGTATTACCGAAATCTAACTTCTTTTGTGCTGGATCAGTATCAGCATGATAGTATTTAACGCGGTAACCATGATGCTGTAATTGTTTCGCTAAGCTCTCTACGGAATAGTCCGTCCTGCTTTGTTGTGCGTGAAAATCACAATTTTATTACCGGTGGTTTTATTGGTGTTCAGTTGTGCTAATAGCGCTATCAAATTACCTTTATGCGATGTTTCGATGATGAATTTCTTTCCATGATCGGGTCGATAATAGTTGATGATAAATTTTATTGATGATCGCCCCATTTTGTCACGAAATAGTATCGGATCATCATCGTTGGCATCCGCATCTAAAACGATTAATCGCTTGCACGCCATCACTAATCCAGCGAATTTGTCCCATCGTTCTCTGCTGTGTTTGACTGACGAGAATTGCTGTCGCCGTATTCCGTGAAGTTCATCAACGATCATCACATCTAGAACACGCTTAAATCGGTGTAGACTCTCCCACTGGACAACAACACAACGTTGATCACCGGGTTTGAATACAATATCTCCCGCGATATCCGCGTAGGATTCTGCTCCGTAATCGGATTTCACTTTCTCGGTAAATGTCTTACGATAGCTTATCGCAAGTACAGACTGATTTTGTCGAAGTGAACTCCAGGCCGCTTCTGATTTGCCAGGTCCACATGCTGATCCATCGAGATAGTCTTCATCTGGAATTATTTTACAACCAGGACCACCTTCATGAGTCGGCAATGCAGTATATGAAAAGTCTGTATTTCGCTCTATGAAATATCCAGGATAATGACATTTACGTCTCATTGATATCACATACTTGATATATTTCTTATCGATGATACGCTTTCCTGATTGTAATTCATTTATTATTTGTGTTATTACAGGATTAGATAATTCTCCGTCGATTACTGTCTGAATTTGTTCATCAATATCTCCATCGAGAGGAACAGTTATTTGTTTTCCAGTGCTTCTTGGACAGAATGTGGTATAATTATTATCGTTGACAAATGCAAGGCAATTATCGCATTTGTCCTCGATGAAGTCACCAACATAATTATATCCATGACGACGCTCGCAAATGTTGCAGTGATACCCTGGTCGTCTTGATATCGTGAATCTGTTTTGAGATACATTTACAATACCGATCAGTTGATCGGGTTCTCCTGTCAATGCCTCAGAAATTCGTTCAATGTCTTCTGTGGAAATGTTATCACAACCAATAATGATTTTTTGTCATTGACTTCATCAAAGTCACATCGTACCCATCGAGGCTGAATCGAAGTTGGACACGTTAATAATTCAGATGCAGTAAAATTATCACTGTGAGATATTAGTCGCTTACATAAAGTATTTTTATCAAATTTATGTGATCGAGTTTTATTCAACTTGATACTATAGAGGCCAGCTTGTCTATCAATGCTCCACTGGGGATTCTTTTCATCTACTGCTCGTTTCGTTAAATCTCGCTGCTGGTCAAATATCACTGGCGTTGATTTACAAAGAACATGATAGCTGCTATTTGTTTCAAACACGAATGTACGATCGCGTGAACAATCACATAATTGTGAGAAGTAATCAATGATTTCTTCGACGATGATTTGCTTGTTACTTTGCCTTATTTCAGTTTCCCTGTGACGATATGTTAATATCTCACGAACATTCTTTGTATCGAGATCAAATACTGGATATCTCAGACGAAATTTTGAAATTATTTCAGTAACAGATGACTGACCAGTAAATTTATTAGCGAATCTGTTGAAATCTTCATCAGACACAAACAGATAAAATTTATCAAAATGTTGTACAATTATTCCTTGAGCTGATTTCTCGTATTTGTTACCGAGAACAACAAAATTTCTGATAGCGCGTTCTTTCGTTGAATGCAAAACCACATCGCTGGATTCAATCAGATACAACGAATAATACTCGCGCAGATGCCAATAACTGTATTTAGCAATATCGGTTAATTCATCTTGTAGAGTTATTTCAAAAAGTTTATTAACGTCTTCATATGGACCATCAAAAAGTTTCTCATCAAGAATGTCAAAGTATTCATCTTCGCCTAACTCTGTTAGGTCTACATGTGACTCTGAAATGTCAGATACTGTCGGTGAAGTTGCTACTGGAGATGTTAGATTATCCAGCGGACAATCGCCGATTAGACAGAATAAATCGCACTCATGATCACTAATTAAAATATTATTGTTATATATACCACATTCCTGGTCGGATGTTGGTACATCGCTGCTGCTACTTGTGGTTGCATTATATTTTTCGCTCATTTATTTACAAAACCATATCTTTAATTGAAATTATAAAATTTATTATATAATATCATGCCGATGTTAAAATTAGATGCGCTTGGTTGACCTTGGATCAAAAGAGATCTGTAATCGAAGCTGCTATAGAAAATTTTGCGGTATTCATAATATTATTATAAGAAAAGGTTCTGTGGTTCCACGACCATGTGTTGGATGTGGACGAGGAGTACAGAGTTCTGTAAATATTTGTACAGATTGTGGTGGAATAAAATACAGGACCATGTTGAGATATTATAAAAACAGGAATCCTAAATATCATTATGTGAAAGAAAGTCCACCCACCGCAGAAGAATTCTTGTTGACCTACATGAATATCATTCCAATATCGAGGAGGACCAATAATGATATAGCGGTTATTCAGCGAATCTGAGACCGTTATCATCGTTGCGGAATCGGTACATTCATTATATATTATTATGAAAATGTACCGATTCCGCAAACACGAATACAACTGATCATCGAAATAATTCTATTTGATCATCAAAATATTTATTGAAGACTTCTGTGGTCGATGTGGAATCGTGTTATTTTATATTTATATCAACGGCAAAGTAATTGTTCTATTATCGCTGTAGAATCGCCGCGGTAAAGAATATCATCATCGTCACCGACAACAATCATATCTGAACTGTTGATGAATTTATTTCGTAATCGTCGCCGTGTTCGCTGATTTCGCGATGTTTTTATAATTGAGTTTAATCGTCCATCACAACCATCACGAGAAAATCGGTCAGTTATCGTTTTACTCCGGTAATCAGGACTATCTTTGATGAAGGTCATTTTTTCATTCATTGTATAGTATATTTATTTGTCTAAATAAATATACTTGTTTATTAACCCGAGGTTGTTCAGATAAATCTTCCTCATTGACGTTGACAAAACAACTGCTCTATGGTTGTTGCGGAATCGGTACATTTTCATAATAATATACAATGAATGTACCGATTCCGCAACGATGATAACGGTCTCAGATTCGATAACTAACCGTTCTATGAAAACCACCGCCGGAATGAGTTTTCACGTCTCCACCTCGTGATACATATAATGCGAGATAACTCTGTCAGGTAAAATACCAAGCAAAAAAAAAAATAAATATCAAATAATCATTTTTTTTTACCCCGTGATTTTATCAGGATCAGAAATGAATTATTCTGGTACAACACTATTAGTTTCGTTGTCACTATAGTCACTTTCACACTCGTCTTTATCTTTAGCCAGTAACTCTTCCGTCGGTGACACAGTCACTGACATGGTATCTCTCAGCTGTTTTATACGAGCGTGTACGAGTCTTTTCGTTTCGTATTCGTGAGATAATTCTGACCTAACCTTTTCGATGGCCCGTGAAAGAGGAACAAATAATTTCACCTGCGTATCCGTGATTGCTGCCAGCGATCGTAACATCGCCTGCTGAATTAACTTTATGAATCTATAATCGGAGGGCAACGTATATCTGAGTTTTTGAATTGTAATGATTCAAAATCGCTCATTATTTTTTTCAGGATCAAGCTCATCAGATATTTTTATACCGCTGTGTTGTAATTGCTTAATAGCAGTAATAATTGATGTGATGTTTTCGCGATTCATTATTTTTTATATTATAAATTATTTGTTTAATAAATATTTCTGAATAAAAATAAAAATAGAAAATCTGACTGAATTCGCAATATTGACGGGTAATATACCCATCAAATTTAGAAAATCTGACTGAATTCGTAATATTGACGGGTAATATACCCATCAAATTCAGAAAATCTGACTGAATTCGCAATATTGACGGGTAATATACACATCAAATTTAGAAAATCTGACTGAATTTCATAAAAATAAAAATTTATTATAATAAAAATATATTCTGAATCTATGATAAAAATATAATATATTTTTGAATCACATAAAAGTAAAAATATATTCTGAATCAGATAAAAAATATCATCTGAATCACATAAAAGTAAAAATATATTTTTGAATAAAAATAAACAGCAGCTTTGATGTTCAGTCTACCATTCCACTGGGGTCCCTTTTGCCGGTAAAGCCTTTACCAATAAGATCCTAAGAGCCACAGGCACTCTTCATGGTTAAGACCTGTCTTATGGTCCACAGGCACCTTATTGAGACTTTTTGGTCCGGCGGACATTCTTTCTGAATGTCCCTATGTAGGTACCCTTCAGTGAGGTCACAAGGTCACGACTTCACATCACCCTGCTGTTTATTTTAGGGGCGCAATCGATTTCAAAATCAAACCCAGGGGTAAGTGCAAAACTGCACTCACCACGTTGTTCAACATGGTGAGGGTTACATGAAATCTCATGGGGTGCTTGCGTTCCCACTTATAAAGTAATTATTACATTAAATAGAATCCCAGGGCTACAAACCATCGACAGTGTCAGTCATGGGTTTGGAACTCAAGACCTCGAGTACGAGAGTCAGACGCGCTACGAATGCACCATTGTTCCAACTTACAAATACACGTTTCAAAAATAAATATATAGCTATCTTAGCCCTAACTCTGTCACTGCAAATTCTGTGATCAGTATTATACTATCAGAATTTTTTTCTGATTCTGAATAAAATCTGCAATTTTACACATTTCTACCGTTTCTGCCTTGTTAAAATATTATATTTTCAAGCCTCTTGACATAGTCAAGACAGAACTATCTAGCAATGAATGCATGGATCGATATTATTCTGGTATATTCCGCCTACTACAATGATGCATGTAGGCTGCTGCGATCGATATGTGAAGCAGTTATGTACAATATCGGCCTATGATAGATTTATCTGTCTCATGATATGATATCACGGCTGAGGTTTCTATGTTTTGTTTGAGGAAAGTATATATCATTAATAATATATATTTTCTGCAATTGATACTTCCACATAGTTGAGATATCTGGACTGGAGAGATATTCAAGCATTACGATTAGACTGTAGTACCATAACTGCTTGATTACTCTATCAGTGATGACAGAGTTATCTCGCTTCATTGTACATCACGAGGTGGAGACGTTGAAAAATTATTCCGGCGGTGGATTTCATAGGACGGTTATTTAGCGAATCTGAGACCGTTATCGTTAATAACGGATAGGTACATTCAATATATATTATTATGAAAATGTACCGATCAGTTATCAAATTCAGGAAAAATTTTTATGTGGATTCTTATCACTGAATATAAATATGTGGTCAAGTATACGCAATAACAAAAAAAGGGAGACAAATACCTGATTCCTCTATCAGCGATGACGGATTTATCTCGCTTCATTGTACATACCGAAACGTGATCTTTTGTTCGAATTTTTTCGAAAATGCTGATTTAGTTATTTTTTCTGCAACACGTTGTACTGATCTCGAGTGAATACCAAAATATTTCCCAGCCGCATTCATAGAATTAAAAATTCTCTCTTAACCAGTCTCTGTATTTACAGATTTAACAGTTCTCTTTTCAAACATTTTACATCTCCCAGCATTTCCATATGCATTATTCTGACTTGGTGTAACAACTTCAAGATTACATAAAGAGTTATTCTCTTTATTACCGTCAATATGATTAATTACAAGTCCATCTTCGATGACCCCATGAAAACATTCAAATACAAACCTATGTGAGTGATATCTTTTTTTTCCAATAGTAAATCTAAAATAACCAGCATTATCAACAGTACCGACTGGTTTTTTCACTCTGCAGTTTCTGATTACACCATCAAGAGACGCTTCATAATTTTTAATGATAGGGTGCTTTACAAATTCATTTTGCTCCATTTATATATAATATTATTTGTCTAAATGATTATTTTGAAATCTAGCCAGATTTCAGCAGTTTTTATGGGGGATTCACCTGACGACTTCTTATCATAATATCGTTTTAGCTTTCTGTATCTTTTACCACCGCATTGTACACATAACCGTGTTTCTCCTCTGATCCCAACACCGCATCGTAAACACGGTTTCGGTCCTAGACTACCTTTGCGAAAGCTTTGCATGTGTTGACCACAAAATTCATTTACGCATGATTTATTACAAGGAAGAGAAAATCCAATCATAAGCCATCGGCATTTATTGTTTACTTGAATCATTATATATATAATTAAAGTTTAATTAAACATATATTTGCTTTAAATATAGTATGGAGGAATTTGAGAGATTATCCACAACTGAACCTTCCACCGTCTCGGCGGGAGCAAGATTTGATCTTGACAAACTACCAAAATCTAAATTTAATTTTTCGATGCAAAATCTGGCTTTGATAAATAGAGATATAATCGATCGTATCAGTGAAACCAAGAAAGAATTTCGCAACGATGGTGCGGCTCATACCTGGTTGACATTCAGGATCATGAATATCATTGATTTTAGAATGAGTGACGAACGAGGTAAAAATATTATCAACTATCTCGACAATCAGCGGTATATTATTTTAGTAAAATTTATTGTGCAGACAGATGATGACACTTGGATTATCCGTGATAAACGTGAACCTATACGACTTCATACTGGAAATAATACTGTTACATTGAATAACAAATCCAAACCAGGAACGTTGACTGGTATTGATAAACCGTATTATGAACGAGAGTATCCTGTAACTGCAGTTATTTATGCGATATATCCGCTAAATGATAAACCTAGCGTTGATAATCTCAAACCAATGAAATTGTCAAGAGACTAAACTGCGTAGCTGAGCGAGTTATAGAACATTTCTCAAAAGCAATACGCGGAAACGGTTTAACTGATCTAAGACGTAAAAAAATAAATTCGTGGGCAGAAACAGTTAAAGATACCGGAGCATCTTATCAGTGACGTTGCTAAGCTAGAAAAGAAATTAAGATTTCCAATAACAGTAAAAACACTAATCGGAAAAATTTTGTACTAACCGAAATATACAAAAAAATGGAACCCCTAAAACAATCATTGATCATAACGCACATGCATGGACTGATGCTGTAACAATATTTCCACGGGATATAACAGTTAAATTTTATAGCGATTATATATTCGACGCTATCAGCGATATCAGTAAGAGTGATCCTGTATCTGTTTGGTTATTTCAGAGTTCAGATTCGTATTACGATCAATTTGTAAGGTCTAACGGAGAAATTTATCGTGCAGAATCTCTCCACGAAAAAAATGAAGAATCTTGCATTGAAATATAATTCTGATGATGCTGAAGTTGAACAATTACTAAATAATTGTTTTACAGTTCCATCAGTTGCTGTCCACGCCGCTCAGGAGAAAAATTCATGGAAACCAACACGATCAGAATTCCTTGAAGATATTCAGCATAGTTGTGTCGAATATGGACATAGCGGATTATGGAATACCAAATACGATCATCGTAAAGTTATATCGGTTGATATGGTTGCGTGTTATCCTGGAAGTTTTCTTGGATACGGAAAATGTTCTGAATATTTCAAAAGATTCGGACATCCGACACATGAAATGACAAGAGTTGCGATAAATGGACCATTACCTGATTTTGATTTAACTGGATTTGCTTGTGTAAAATCATTTAAGTTTTGCAATAATCTTCATCCGATCGTTTATGCGTGGTTTGGTAGACATTTCTCAGAAAAATATTGGGTTCCAATAGTGCTATTACGATACATGCTTGATACTAAAATCTTAGTGTCGTTGAGTATAAGTGAAGCTATTATATCATATCATCCGTAGAAACAAATTTGGTTACCACAACCCCTGACAGATCCAGATGAAGATTGGGATAAAATTGATCATGAAAATAAAGTTGCAAAAGATCTCGGTAGAAAAATAATTGGTACATTTACTCAAGGTGGTTTGTATGATCATAAAAGACATTGTACAAGATTAATCATGGATGATGCTGAGTTAGATTTTATAATTACTGATACAACAAACAAAGGAACAATTATAAGCAGAAGTAATGCTTATTCGTCAGACGGAATTAAATTAGGTACAATAGTGACTTGTATCGATGTTGAATCACCGGAATTTACTCATTTAAGATCTTCTATGCTCGCTTACGTTTCCATAAATTTATTATCGATGATAAATAGATACCCTCATTACGCTGTCAGAGTTGCCACGGATTCATTTTATATAAATAAAACGCATTTAGATTTACTAAAACCGCTACTCGGTAATGGTGAATAGGGATCATGGAGAATAAAACAAGAAAATATACTTGACCATTCAGAATCTGCTGACTTTGAAATCAAGGAAATATATTACAGCAATCATAATCAAATATTAAAATCATTAGCACCATCTGTGTTTGATCCTGTGGCCAAAAATAAAACCGTTTATCTCAATGGACCTGGAGGTTCTGGAAAAACAACACGTGCCATTGAATTATTTCGCCGTAGTTTGAAGAAATCCGTTGATATGATTGTTCTGACACCTACACATAGACTAGCCAGAGAAATAAATGAACGTGGAGTAAAATCTCAAACTTATCATGGTTTCTTCAGATGGTGCGGGGATACGTGGACACCTGCGCGAATGGGTGAGAAATATATACCCCGGATTATTATCTGGGATGAAATTTGTACAGTATCGTTAGAAACATTAAAAATATTTTTTGATTGGTTACTGACAAAAAATACTGCTGTGATTATGTGCGGCGATCATAGTCAACCACCACCTTTCGTTGGGAAGTCTCCGCACGAGTGGTTGAAAACGTTTGTGGATTATTATGAAGAAATAAATGATGATCATAGAGCCATTGATGAACCTCTGAAAGAATTTAAAAGATTAATCAGACTACAGCTAGATAAAATACAATATGAGATAATGAGTGAAATAATTCCAGAAACTCCTGTAAATGATTTTTGGAATTTATGGAGACCAAATGATTTAATAGTTGCGAGTAGAAAAATAGTTCGTGATGAATTGCAAGAGAAATTATTTCTGTTACATAAAGAAGAGTTTTCAAATCTACCCGTACCATTATGTTATCGCCCAGCAGATACTCGACGACAAAATATTGAAGTTGAGATTCCAGGAACAAATGAAAAACAAAATCTTGTATTGAATGATATTGTTTTGGTTGAAGTTGATGTTGTTGAGAGAGCGTTGATCATGGATAAAACTCCATGGAAATTAGGATATGCTATAACGATTCACTCGTCACAAGGACTAACTATTACTGATACAAATATCTGGATTGTCGATGATAGAATCGACGAATGGTCAAATTTAGTTTATCTCGCAGTGTCTCGAGTTAGAAGAATATCTCAACTACACAGGGTTATTGTGAATACTACAGAAAATAATAATCAAACTGCTAGCGACAACAACGAAGTTGTTGTTGGCGTAATAAGAAAAAAACTATTTGGTTATAAGCAATGTGACAAAAAAAAAATAATCGCGACTTTGATATTGATACTGAATTAATTATGACACTAAAACAACGACAGAATAATCATTGTGCAAGTTGTAACTGTAATATGCTATGGAAATATTCGAGTAATAATCCAAGACAGTTCACCGTAGACAGAATTAATAGTGATCTTGGTTACACACGTGATAATGTCATATTGACATGTCTTGAATGTAATCGACGTCGGGGCGCTGGACGCCCTGTTGCTAGTTTACAAAAGTGAACGCGGTGGTAACTGTGTGTCCTCAGGAATTACTTGTAATTGTTCACGTACAAATTCACGTTGAGGAGCAGTTGAATCCAGTCTGTATATGGCGGGTCTACCCGCGGATCTAACCACGCTAGAAATTTTATGTGTAGTCACGCTCCAGATAGGATCAGTTGCTCTTTTCTTACCCCTTTCATGTTCACCAGGTTCATATAAATACCTTACAGTCACATTACCTAACACTGGCTGTTTTGAAAAGTCACGTCGTTGTCCGCTACGGGGTATATGTTTTTTTTTTTGTAATTGCATTAATAGGTTTCCTAGCAGTTGCACGAGTAATTTCACTATTTAACGCAGCTATCACACTTGGTAATCTTGCAACCCATTCACGAGATCTCATGTCGCCCTGAATTATTTCCTTTGCATACTGGTATCCAAATAACCGCTCAGCGAGTGTTCGATTAAATCTTTCATCAATTGCCTGATCACGATGAATTGCGATGTGTCCTTGTCTGATTTTGACATTATGTTTTTTCATCAGCGATGATATTGCACCAAGAAATTCTTTGCCAGGATCAACTTGTAGCAACTGTGGCCATCGCAAAGGTCCTCGTTGATAAATTTGTTCAAACGCAGATGCAACTTCAGATGCTGTTTTTGTTGATAAAGGTTCCGCTTCTTTATATCTACTTTCAACATCAACGCTAGTTAACGCGTATTTGTATGTGCGTGATTGACGTCCACGTGTTTTAATAGTAACGTGCGGTAAAAACAAAATATCTGCTTGATGAACTTCTTTGGGAACGCTGACATCAAAATACGTGTACTGAATTTTTTTAGGTGAACGTAGATAGATTTGCCATATTGCCTGTCGTGCTAACCAAGCTGCAGCAACAGCACGTGAGACTTTTGCTGCTATAGCGAGTTTGCTAATAGCTGCTCTGCCCTTCTAATATCCTCTTGGGCTATAATAAATGGACTCCATTATAATAGTTATATAATTAATTACCCAGCCCCTAGCATTATTTTACCTTTCATAGCAGTTTTTACTAGAAAACTAGCGTTTTTGTCTCTGAGAGATTTATCAGGTGTAGAATTTAACGCACGAATCAGTTTCACATCTGCGAGATGCCGTTGTTGTAAATCCTTGCTTTATACGCAACATCATGAACATGACACGCTTGATCAATCTTGTTTATTGGATACTCTCCAGGTAGCGGTTGATCTTGATCATCAAGTCGAATATCAAGTCGAGTTCCAGGACCACAATAATTGTATCCGGGTAAGTGTTTTTCCCCGGGATATTTCGCCCACGGAACCCCTGGTAATTTTCCCAACGAGGCGGCGATAGCACCTCCTGTTGCTGTGCTAGACGAAATAAATTTGTATTTTTTTGTACCACACTTTTCACACTTACCTGTAAGTGCGCGTTTTTTATTTTTTGTTATTACTGTTGTTAATCCAGTGGTGGACGTGGCTGCCTTTGATCGAACACAATATAAATTCATATTATTTATCATATGGATATAATTGACTTTTCGGCGAAACGAAAACAAGAACCAGTCAAGCATCACCCAGCGCCACCGAATTCTATCGGAATGATAATAATTAGGCCATCTGGATCAGGCAAAACACAATTATTGCTTAATTTGATAATGAGATGGCTGAAGTGGGATAAATTATATTTAGTAGCACCATCTGTAGATAATCAGCGATGCTATGAAGTACTTAAGGATTTCAATGAAAATGCAAAGTTGCTGAATGAAGACAGTGACGTTATTGATTTTATCACTGATATTGATGAAGCGCATCTGTAGATGACCTGGATGGATGTATTAATAATTTAGTAGTGTACGATGATGTCATGCTGGGCAAACAATCAAATCCAGCTAGGATATTTTCCAGAGTCAGACATAAAAATACAGACGTGGTTTATGTTACCCAGCGTTATACACAAATTCCAAAAGTGATCAGAGATAACTGTAATATTTTAGTTGTGTTTAACGGAGTTGATAATCATACACTGCAAAATATTTATTATACTTGGTGTTCAGGGGACATGGACATGAACAAATTTAAAAATTTCTTTACACACGCGCAAGCTACCCCGTTTGGTTTTATAACAATAAATTGCATGATCCCAGGTCAAGATATCGTAACGGATTTGATACAATATTTGGATAAAAACCAAAGCAGCAGAGAGGGTGGGCTGACAAAAATGAGTGTGAGACGCAAACAAAACACACCTAAAATTTGAAAAAAATATGTCAACGAACGAGTAACAAAAACGAACTAACCCTGTCGATTTTTGTTATTAAAATATATTCGGTTAGCGGATTCGGTTTAGCGTTATTGACCTTATTTTCGCCCTTTGTAGGAACCTTTATTTTTGCTAACGGACCCTCGGAAAAAGTTGTAGGGTCCACCCTCTCTGCTGCTTATTTCGGATACTTAGTTCTGGTTTTATTATTGTAACACCAAGCCTGCAGACGTAATTTATGTTGTGTTTAAATATTATCTGAGAAGAAACATTTGTTTAGATTATTCATTGGAACTACGAAGTGCTCATTGGACTAAAATATTATTCTGGGACTAATGTGAAGCATTTAAAGGAGTTCTGGACAATGACATTTGATACAAGAGGATTGTTGGCAGACCAATACATTCGAGAATCAGAAATTCATTCAGAACGTTCGATTCTTTTGGACGTGAGTAGAACTTGTTTAGAATTAGTTTGGATTCAATCATACTATAAGAAGCGGTGAATATAAACCATTAGAAATAATAGGAAATAAACATAGAAGATCTCAAATACTGTAAGTAGTGGATGGGGATGATATACGGAAAATGGGACTTACATGTTAAAAAGTGTCGCAACCCTATACGGACAAAATTTATACGGACAATGGGACTTCTACGTTAAAAAGTGCCGCGGCCCTATACGGACAAGGGGAATTGAACAGGAGTGGGATTATATACGGACAAGGGAAATTTAACATAGGGAATGTATAGCGACAATGTATTGGGTCTGTCGACGGACAATGAGAATTGAACAGGAGTGGGATTATATAAGGACAAGGGAAACTTAACATAGGGAATGTATGGCGACAATGTATTGGGCCTGTCTACGGACAATAGGTATTGGAGAGGGGTGACGCCATGGTACTGGACACTGGGGAAACAATGGCAACAATGTTGCAAGGGGCTGACCTCAATCGGCCGGTACAGTGCTGCAAGGGGCTGACCTGAATACGCGCTACTCTAGGGACAAATAGAGACATAGACATAGAGACGTGGTTAGAGACAGGGTTAGAGACCTAGACAGAGACATAGACATACATAGATTTATCTACATAAATCTATCAAACAAACAACTATACAATCGACTAAAAAATTTCGGGCAAGAGAGAATAGGCATCTTTTCGAGACAGTTGAGGGGCCCTGAAAAGGTCCTTTGGTTTATTTTTGTTAACACCTTTCAGTTAACATAGTGTGCATTGCACGGATCTTCTTCTCTTCCTCAAACCTCGTCTGACATTTGGACCGTAGATTAAGACTAGCTTAAGACAGTCGTGTCTCTCCACATAGATACTTCGTTTCCAAAAAGCCGTTCCTGTGATCTTAGTAATTGCCCATGATGATTTCACATACATGGGATAGTCCGGGTGAAACAGCATCGACGATATGAGGGTAGACGATTCTACGTTAGTCCACATCTTGTGACGAGAACAGGTGAATGGAATGAGGTTTTTTATAGTTGAAGAGCGAATCGAAACGGATTGAGTTGTTTCACCAATCCTAACACACGTTACAAAATTCAGTCACAGAGCGGAGTCTGTCTTCCAATCAGAATAGAACTACGTCTGTGCGCAGTGAAACGATGTGACATTGTCAGAACATGACGGAAACTACGAAGACGATGAATTGGGGTGCACCGGCGGTCTAGACAAGGAGTGACAGCATAGTCCTACCACAGTCCTACTTCCAGAAGCGAACGATTTTAATTGGTATTTAGCGGATTTTCTCTCTTCACAAGAATTTGTTCTGGTTCCAGCACCTTCGCCACCTTCTCCTTCCTTACAGAATGTTGAGGATTTTAAACAGAGGCAGAAAGAAGAATTGGAGAAATGTTTGCTACAGCAGCAAGAAGCAGAACAAACCTTTCTCATTCAGCGGCAACAGCGAGAAGAAAAAGAGGCAAGAAGAAAACAACAACAGGAAGAAGCAGAGAAGAAATAAGGTCTAGGAGAGCAGGAGGACAGCGAACGTCAAAAGGTGATGGTACTCTTAGACATTTTGGCATAGTTAAGGAGACTGAAACAAATGTATCAGACTTCTTTAATATGACCGAAGAGAAAAAGACCTTCCCAGGCCAAACAGTTCAACCACGTTCACACTCCCACCAAGCCTGAGATGCCAACACTAGTGATTTCTACCATATCATCGACAGTAGCAGGTCCGGAAGTAGGTCTTGGCTGTGGAAAAGGGATAAGGCAGTTAAAGCGCATTACCTTCCGTTCCTGAGTTTGTTTTTTTTTAAAAACCCAAGAAAAACATACAGCCAACGGTCCTTTTTAGGGCCACCCACCTCTTTCGAAAAGAAATTACTCAACGTTTGCCAAAATCAAATGAAACTCACATCCTTTCTTCCCATGATGTACGTGTGTGAGTGCGTGAGTGTAGGTCCCTATTATGATTATAAAAATCAAAACCGAGAGACACTTACGTTTTCTTTCTGATATATTCTCTGTAAAAATTTACAATCCAATTTCACAACACATCACTTTAAAAAGTGCATTAACTTCTTTTCCTTTAACTTTCTCCTTTTTGAATTTCTTTACTTTCACTGGTTTTTCCTCCTCCTCTTCCTCACTTTCTTCCCGTCTTCTTTTCTTCTCTTTCTGGGTGGGTCTGGGTTCCTCCTCCTTTTCGAAGGGATCTTCTTCATGTTCGGAAGCCCTCTTCTCCTGCTCCTCTTGTTTCTTGGCTCGGTTCTCTTTTTTCTTAGGGCAGTCTGAAGACCAGTGTCCTTTTAATTGACAATGATAACAGGTATTTTGACTTTTGTCTCTTGTTACGCTTGTCTTATTTTGACGTTGTGGACATTCAGAAGACCAATGCCCTTTCTTCTGACAGATATAACAAGTATCTTGACTTTTATCTCGAATGGAGGGGAGTAATCCGTCGGTTTCTGTCACGGAATTGTATAAATCCCTTTATTTATTAAATACATGTACTCGGGTTTCGTTTCTTGTGTACAACGAACAACGATACCCGAGGGTGATTTGTGCATATTGGACATTATTTCGAAACGGTGAGTTCGATTCATCCTATGTCGCACGTGTGAAGTGCTTTCAATAGGAAAAACTGAATTCTTCCAGCGCACAGACGATGCAGGCTACATAGTCTGTGTATAAATGCCTCACCGTAAGACGATATCTTCACATTACGGAACGTCATGTCAGTAAGCAGTCTGCTTAGGGAATTGCACATGTTCAGCTGTAGATGTATGTAAGTTACTTATTAATTTCCTATGTATATTTTTTCTTATGTATATTGTAAGTTATAGCTATGTACGTACTATCATATTTATTTTTCTATGTTTTCAGTGGAGCTTTTACTTTAACGCAAATATTTTCTATTCTTGTTTGTGACTTAGCAAGAGATTTATATTAGCAATATAAAGTTGCATTTTATTAAGAAACGTTTAGTACCATGGGAATCTTATCGGACACAGATTCACTTCTGAACCTGTTTATTGTTTTGTAATGTTGTACCGATAATGTAATTTGTATAACATTTCCGTATATAACGTCATTACGTGTTATCGTATATGCCCGTGTCACGCATAGTACACGGTGTTAGATGTATTTTCAGCTGATCAGAGTGATCCATGCTGATCGTAGTCGACGTGGTACCAGCTGCAGAGCTAACCATAGAAGCTGACCATAGCAGCTGTAAAGCTGAACCATAGCAGCCGTAGAGCTGAGTGAACAATGTTTCTGGTCGAGAAGCAGGTGATCGGGCGTTGCTAACCCGATAGGTGGGCGCTGATTGCTTGATTGACCAAGGAATTGAATGGTGGTAGGTGACTACCTATACTGATGCTTGCTTGATTGACCGATGTGACTGGTAGCCAAGTGTAATATTGACGGGAGTGTTTTGTGTTACTCCATGCATGTGATCTTTTAGCCGTGGGCTAATTTTGGGGTTTTGTTATACACATTGTTTTGGGAGTGTAAAGATATTTTTGTATGATATCTGTCCAATCAATTCATCATTTTACTATTTGAGTAAAAACAAAAATATCTCGTTTTTCACTAGTTGAGTGAATACATCATTTTTACTATTGAGTAAAACACCCATTCTTTTCATCGTGTGAAATTACTGTGAATTGTTCACCTTTGTCCTTGTACTGTGTAAGGTCATTTATCTGTATTTATATTTGTTGCATTTTTAATTTCGTGAGGATTATGTTAATTTGCCCAATATTTGGATCTTATACACGCACGGATTAGTCAATATTCTTTTCTCATTCAAGTCATACATCAATAAACATTGTATATGTATCATCATCAAAAGTGTTCTGTTGTGAATCCGAAATCCCAACTCGGTTATCTTGTTACAGCTTCTCTGAAGAAAACATTCTTATGACACCTCGCAAAGCTTTGATCAGAAGTTCGATCTGTGTTGGTTCTTCCGTCTTTCTGGTAGGAATTGGGAATGAAATGAGTACTCTGAGGGAAGACCCTGACCCTTTATATATGGAAGACACTCACCTTACATTTATATATAGGGTACCTTGACGTTTAAAATGTAGTGACATTTTGCAGTCAAGATGAAACGATCGTACTATTTCATGAAGAAAGGACAAGAAAGTAAGAGGCAGAAACTTGACCTATCACCTCGCACAGTAGCTGAAGTCTTGACTCAAATCCATGACAGCGATTTTGAAGATGACACGAGTGAGTCAGATTCCAGACCCAGAGAGTCTACGTCAAACGAACGTCCACCAACAGTAACACCTCAAAACTACTACT
The DNA here is from genome assembly GCA_016617855.1 of Megalonaias nervosa. Lineage (NCBI taxonomy): Eukaryota > Metazoa > Mollusca > Bivalvia > Unionida > Unionidae > Megalonaias > Megalonaias nervosa. The sequence continues at coordinate 24,360 of JAECUM010052859.1, forward strand.
ACGTTCGAGAGATGGATAAGCGCTCGTCTAGAAAATTTAGAACCACAGCCTACACGGTGAAGTTTAACGATTTCAAGTCAGACGTACCGCTGGAGAAAACAGAGGGGTTCATTACCGATATGTGGGATTCTTTGTTAACCACACAGAAACGGCAATGTCGAGCCACCGAAGACGATCGCTTGACATTTTCCATTTATCACGACAGTCTGAAGTCCCCCGTTTGGATAGAGTTTAGCAGACCATCAGAATTGACACCTTCCAAAGTCATCGACAAGATACAACACGTTCAGCAGTCCAACAACTAGTTTCACATCACTGATAGAAAACGACACTGTACGTGGCCCTCGTTTCTCTTCCTAAAGGGACCGGACAAAGCAGAAAAGTGTTATCGGTGGACGACCTTCGCAGAATCAAACACAGTCTCGTCCGAATTAACAACACTCAAGACAAGATGTGTTTAGCCCGTGCCATCATGATGGGACGAGCGTATGCTGACAGAAACGACACGGCAGAATGGAAAAGAGCATGGCAAACTATTCAAAAATCAAACTGATCCAAACAACAAAGAGAAGCATAACTTCTGTTACAGCAAGCTGGTCTGTCCAAAGACACACCCTGCGACATTCCTGAAATGCAAAAATTGCAAGACTTCTTGGCTCCACGATACACCTTGAAAGTGCACCTTCATGAAGTTCGCGGACCTCTGATTTTTCGAGGCAAAGATTTCAAAGACGGAAAATACATTCACGTCTATCATCTCGATGAACATTTCGATGCCATTACCAATATCACCGGATTCCTGGGATATGGTTACTATTGTGAGAAATGTGACTATGGCTATAACAATCGAGAGAAATACAAGCATTGTGGATCGAAATGTGAGGATGTTTGGCCTCTAAACTCTGTCTTCGCGAAGGACAAGAACAAGTGCATTGCCCAGCTTGTCAGCGAACATTTGTCAGTCCATCCTGTTACCAACAACATCTGAAGACGTAAGGCTCACAGAGGAAAAATGCTTGTCAACTCCTGAGATTGTGCCCGAGTTGTGGACAAAGCATACGTACCAATAGTACCAAGGTACACGAATGTTCGGGAAAGAAACGATGTCACATTTGGCACCGAATCGTGGGCTTTGAACACGAATGCTTCATTTAACAAAACCAACCCCAACAGGAGGAAAAAGATGACCAGAAGAAGAAAGGCAATTTCATCTTTTTCGATTTAGAATGCATGCAAGAGACCGGCATTCACTTTCCTAATTTCTGCCTGGCTCGTCGAGCGTGCTAGCAGTGCATACAAGAGCCTATCTTTAGTTATTGCTCTCACTGTAGAAACATTCCTGGAGGACGTGTAAAAATCTTTCGGGGACCGAACACGCTGACCGATTTTGCCCTATGAATATTAGACTCTAGCGACGAAACGTGGAGACAAGAGGACATCGAAAATTACGGAAACTGCCATCGCTATGCCACGGTGATGGCTTACAATTTCTCGAGATATGATGGACAGTTTCTTCTGAAATACTATACGGAACACTTCACTAAACGTCCTAAAGTGACTTTGAACGGAGTCAAGCTCATTTCCATGCAAGTGAGACAAGTGCAGTTTAAAGATTCGATGAGTTACTTGGCCGTGCCTTTGAGTCGAATGCCTAAAACATTTGGGATGATAGAAATGGCCAAAAGGTTATTTGCCGCACTTTTTCAATACCGAAGCCAATCAAAACACCATTCTACCCCATTTGCCTGATGCTCACTACTATGACCCCGATAACATGCGCACAGAACAACACGAAGCTTTCTACGCTTGCTACCAAACTCACGCTTCGAACCCATTTGACTTTCAGGAAGAAATGTTAAAGTATTGTCGTTCCGACGTGGACATTTTACGGCGATGGCGTGGAAAATTTCGAGAATTGTTCATGGAGCACGGAGGGATCCGTCCTTTTAAAAAGCCTGCACCATTGCCAAAGCGTGCTCTTTAGTGTACCGCAGACGATTTATGCCCGAGAAGACCCTGGCTGTCATCCGCCCTCAAACGACGAACTTTGTCAACCGTCAATACTCGGTCAAAGCCCTACGCTGGCTGCGTTACTTGTGTTACAGGGAAGACAAATAAATCTAACACGCCCGAAATGAAGGAGGTGAAAAGACCATCGGAACGTATTTCGTGGATGGCTAGAACTTAGAAAACCCTAAGAACGTGTACGAGTTTAACGGTTGCTTATTTCACGGATGTCCGATTTGCTACCCTCAGTTGTACACCCAAAATCAGTTTTTCAACGTACAATGGAAGTCTTGTAAGAGGCCACTTGTCAGCGACGTTTAAAAGTAGAACAGCAAGGATACCAAGTGGTGGAAATGTTGGAACAGGAGTACGATCACCGTTTGAAAACCGATCCCAAATTTAAGCGCATCGTGGAAAGTTACAAGTTGGTGGACTGTCCGAACCCTCGGGACAGTTTGTATGGAGGACGGACCACGCCGACGAGGAGAAAGGAGAAGGAATCAAATACTTGGACGTGTGTTCACTGTATCCTTACGTGTGCAAACGTTGTCACTTTTCCGCAAGGCACCCACAATTGCTGAAGGAACACATCGACGTGGACAACATTCGACAATACGAAGGACTGATGAAATGTACAGTCTTGCCTCCCACGGACTTGTACCATCCCGTTTTACCTCACCATTGCCAAGGAAAACTGATGTTTCCCTTGTGCAGTACTTGTGCCGAAACGTGCAACCAAAACCAACCTTGTCAGCGCACCCAGGAAGAACGCTCCTTGACAGGAACGTGGGTCAGCGTGGAATTGTTCAAAGCTCTGGACCTGGGATACCAACTGTTGGAAGTGTACCAAATTTACCACTTTCCCAAGACAGAACAATACCACAAGGGCGACGAGACTCAGAAAGGCATTTTCACAGGTTACGTGGAAGTCTTTTTGGAACTGACGTAATAAGCCAGTGGCTATCCTTCCTGGTGCCACACTTCCGAAGACCAAGAGAAATTCAAAGAGAAATACTTTGAGCAGGAAGGCATCACATTAGATCACATCGAGGAAAGCGAAGGTCGACGATCGTTTGCCAAAGTGATGTATTGCCTGTGGGGCAAAATGGCACAACGACCGTGTCTACCGAAGACGGAGTATTTGACAGAACCTTCCCGCTACTTCCACATGATTCACGACAAAACCAAACGCATGAAATACGTGTTTGTCGTTAGTGACTTGATCATGGTCAGTTACGAAGAAGAACTGGACTTTGTACAGACAGACGAATTTGGAAATGTCATCATTGCACTACGTGATAGCCCATTTTCACTTAAAATTGAACGATACCTTAGAACTGTTAGGAGATCTTGTGCTGTACTTTGACACGGACAGTTGCATCTACTTTGATCTCCTTGGTCTCAGTCACCCTGACATCGAAGGAGATCGTTTAGAAACCTGGACGGACGAGCACCCCGACGACAAGATTCTAAGTTTTGCTAGTGCCGGTTCTAAAAATTACGGTTGCGAATATCGGGACCAACAAGGAGAAGTGTACGCAGAGTTCACAGTGAAAGGACTGACTCTAAATTATCGCACCAGTCAAGTGGTAAACTTTGGGGCATTGAAAGAAGCCTTGCAGTCTGGAGAGGATCAACATTTTAAAGTGACCACCTATTTGCTTCACAAGATTGTACGTTGAGCCACACACAAAATCTCAGTCTACCTTTGGAAAAACTGTTTCAAATTGTGTACAAGAAGCGAGTTCGGTTTCCCAACCACTTTACTTTACCGTACAGACACACTGGTATAAGAAACGGTTCCAAGAGGATAGTCACCAACAAGAATGACTTTGACACAGCAAGAATCGAATGAGAGACCCACTGCGAACTCCAAGTTCAAAGAATACAATTTTCCTATCTTCTTGCCTGACTATTGTGATTGTGGCAGTTTTATGGAAACGCTTAAAATGACCTAAGGATAGAGAGGGATTACCTACTTCGAATATTTTAGCTAGAAGAGGATTTGTCTGCTTGGGACTTGATACTGGATTGGGATACCAAGTGCAGTTGCGTATGGATCAATGTATCTATAAAAATTAAGCTATTATGGAACATTATCAATGGTCTCCGCACTGTCCTTACCTTTCTATGGCCCTTCCATCCATCACACTGCGGTACATTTGTGACAGTAACTTAGAGGAGATAGTACCGTTGTCCAGGAAGAAAAAAAAGGCTTCCAAAACTAGACATAACAAAGGAAAGATTTACAAGCTCGAGACTTCATTATGACTGGCATTAAAAGGGAAAACTTCCAAGACCGATAGTTCATTGTGACTACAAACGCTAAGCGAGATAGACGAATCCCTTCAAACAGACACAATTCAAGTTCGGTGATTCTAAAGTGGAGTGGGATGCTGTGCCTTGCGATTGCAGGGATGCCGTACGCTGCGACGTCAGTGATTCAGCAGGACATCATGCGATCTTCACTATGACTACTACTACTACTGCACCTACCATGGCAAGTGATGTTGTGCGTGTCAAACCTGACGGATGCGAAAGCGATGCCACTCGTTACAGTACACCTTATCACTTTTCTGGTTTTCATTGTCATTGTCATCCTCAAGGTCATACTACTGTACAGCTACCACCCAACGGATGTCATCCATGCCTGATCCAACTACTGCGGGTATTACCACCGCTTCATCGAAATGCACCTGTGAAAGTAGAATATTCGTTCCCTGTGGACTTGTTTGGATACTGTGACTTTCAAAGTCGACTCCAAACGGTCAAAGGAAAGTGGCCTAAATATCTGGGAGGACCTACCCCCGAAGAATTAGACAGAGCCGGATTTATCTACTTGGGCGAAGGTGATAAAGTCAAGTGCTTCAGTTGCGGTGTGTCACTTCACGAGTGGGAGCAGAAAGATTCAGCTTATCTGGAACATCCTCGATGGACTCCGCACTGTCACTACCTACCTTTCGTGGGACCCCAGTAATATCTTCATGGATACTTTACAAGAGAACATTCGTGGTTTTCCTGTGGAGCTGAGAGAACAGATTTATCGAGAGTTTGTCAAAGTGCAAGTGAAACGCAAAGAACAATTGCATCCTTTACGTCACCGACGTTGGAACCACTGGTACCTGAATGGTATCAGAGGATTAATTTATTTCAAAGTGTTCCAATGGTCAGACATTGATGAATCACGTGAGATTCATAAAGTTTTGGATGCCACTCATTCTACTTACAAGGTGACCATAATACACCGAATTCCGACGGAAGAGTTAGAGAAGTACCAAAATCATTTACATGAACAAATCTTGGCTCAAAAGGAAACGTCTGTACGACGTGTGGTACCTGAGTTAGTGACTAAACAATTTTGGTACGGTACTGAAATAAAACCGCTTCTGGTCAAAATGTACACGTATTACCTTCAACAAAAGAGGGTATAAAAGCTTGCTGCCATGCCACGACCTTTATCATTAGTGATAAAACAATTGCCGTGGAAGGAAATCGATGAGAGTATTCAGACTGTGGAGGATTACCAACGCCTTTTCCGAGAAATGAGTCCAATGAATTGGGGTCGTCGTGTGGTGTGTGTCTTATGACTCCATTTCTGCGATTTCATTTACCAGCCGATTCCTTGTGGGTTCTTTACGATTTGTAACTCACAGTACCACCAAAAACATGAGGGTGGTACCTTTAAAAGTACACGAGAGATTTATTCTGTTAAAAACTTTGCGCTTTCATCTCCATAGTTCTCTTCCTCTACGGGGAAAAAAGATTCGTCAACTGTTAGTCACTGAAGATGTTTACGAAGATGTGTGTGTAGCTTGTGACTTACACCCTCACTGGCAAGATGTACGTAACTGGAAATGTTTTGGTTTCTAGGCTTGGACGAAAGGAATGGCAAACTATGCCAACGATTTGTGATCATGAAGTCAAACGTTCAGTGACAGAAGAACCAGACACCGAGGAAAACCACTCCATTCAGGATAGGACCGTTGTTGACATTGACACCCCCGAAAGTTCATTCCGGGACACCTGTGAGACTGTGCCAAGTGGTGTAGAGACTCTAAGAGCATTACCCAGTGACCCTTGGACACCACACCTTAGTCACAAAAATGTTGTACAATCACTTGTTTATATTCTACTATGATAGTTTTGATGTGTATTTTATCGATGTACTTAACCATTTGGCTTTTATGAATTTTTGTCTTTCGTGTTCAACTGTAAAAATTGAAATAAACGTGTCCTGACAAAGTATAAAACTCTTGTCTTGTCTGTCTTCGTTTCAAAAGTGACACCCCGTTAACTATGCTGCCTCTGCTGTCTCTTCTACCTCTTCTTCCACGTTCAAAGTCATCGACGAAAAGTTAGATCGTGCTACTTGGGAGGCCTTGTATCTTCGCCATCCCTTTAACATGTTAATTGCTGGACCGAGTGGTTCAGGCAAAAGCGAATTTGTCAAACGTTTGATCGAACATAAAAATCATTTGATCGATCGTCCATCGCAGCGCATCGTGTGGTGTTACAAAGAGTGGCAATCGGGTACAGACTCCAGAGAGAATGTCATGGAGATTCCATTGTTTTTGTGGAAGGCATTCCTGGAGAAGACGATAGAATCGTGTCAAACTTCAGTCAAACACATCTGGTCATCTTCGACGTCATGTTAGAAGACGAAGTAGATATTAAACTGTGGTTTACAAGCAAAAGGTATCATCGTAATGCCAGTGTCATTTACATCACCCAAAATTTGTTTTAACAAAGTAAAGCCCGTCGCACAATCAGTATCAATGATCATTACGTGGTCTTGTTTAAACATCCTAGAGATAAATCGCAAGCACAAGTGTCAGACAAACAGTTAGGAACTCCTTGGCTGACTCATGCGTATGACGATGCCACTCAAACCCCTCACACATATTTACTCGTGGATTTAAAACACACTACCCACGATTATTTGCGATTTAGTACCCATTTGTTTCACCACTGGTGTCAAGAGGGAGGACCTGTCGTGTACACGCCCCCTTCGACTTAAGAAAATCTATAAAAACCTTGGACACGTTTGGTCTGTCTCACACATCGTCAACATGACGTCCCATCAGTCTCATCTTCCCGTCAAATTGATTCGTGCCTTGTACGGCATCAGTCGCGAAAACAGTCCACAAATACGTGCCCGTGTCTTAGAAGCCAGTCTCAGAGAAGTCTTACGATGGTTTACGGTGACAGCACGTCAACTACTCCAAAGCATCATTCACATCCCTCATCAAACCAAACACTTTTTTGACAGAAACAAAGTAACCTTGTCGCAACTGGCAGATGCCCGCATCGACAATCAAACCAAAAAGCAAATCATTTTGAAACCTGGAGGTAGCGGTTCTCTTGGAGGTGTCATTATTCGCTCCCTCTTAAAATGGGATCCCAATGCCCCAAAAGTCATCCCCATGATAAAAGCCACTCCCCGACCCAAACGTACCCAGAAGAAAAAGATCAGTGTGTCAAGACCAGGTCACAGCCCCAGAAAAAGAAAAGACTCCAGAAAGCAGCTTGTACCCGTAAGAGAGGCACTGCGGCCAGGACGCAACCTTACATCCCCAAGCCACGACCTGCAGCGCCGGTAGCCGCGTCTCCAGTATCCTCAAGTTCTTCCACTTCTCCGTTGCTTGTTATGCCAGCCAAACCCAATTTGACACACGTCTTTTCTAATCTGATGAAAAATGGAAACCTGTGTCTCCTGGAACTTCTCTTCCAGCGGTGACACCCTCCTCCTCCACTTTAGCTGCTGAGGCTGCTGATAACACTCTACCCTCCCCCAAAATCAAAGTCCAAGAGAGATCGGGTATGTTACAGTGTTTACAGGATTTATCCAAACAAGAACTGACCCGATTTATTCCTTTGAGAACCCTAGACGTCGAGTGGTGCATGCCATGAAGATGTTACGACGGACCGACAATCATTGGCAACGCATTCCACCACAGTAAAAAAACTGAGCAAACGATGGGTATCAGTGTTTTTGTGCTCCTGAACGCAAAAAGATGTCACATACTAGAAGAGTACACCACCAAAATCGCCGATCTCCTGTCCAAGAAGGAAAAGGAAAAAGAAAAGGACAGTCTCGTCATTTGACCCCGCATCCGATGAAACGCTTATCCAAGCATCGACGTCTACCCCATAAAATACACAATCGGCCAAAGAAAAAGAGGAGCAGCCAAAGGGGAGGATTATATGATTCGATAGTCATATAGGTTGTCAAACAGACTGGTCACACACCCAGCCAACTACTCCAAAAATGCTACTTGAAAAAAAAATAAAGATAAAAGGACGCGTGCCAAGTCATCGACGTCAGTGTATTTTATATGTGCTCTGGAACAAACAAAGATGTCACCACTCAGAAGCCATCCTTCTACCCACAAAAGAAAGAAAAGGAAAGGACTGCTTCCTCGTTATGCCAAACATTGGGACGTGTTGTCCGTTCTGTCCAAAGCCCCTCCACCCGTGCGAAAAGAACTCATTCAGACCACTTCGAAAGACGTCGTAGATACCGTCTGCGAATGTTGCCTGAATGTCTTGAAAGGAACGATACCTTTGTCTCAACATCAGAAATAATGCTTAGCCAAGTATCGACACGTTCTTCGCTAAATGGTTATGAAGAAAATACCCATCCGTCAAAAGAAATAGATGTTAGTGCAACGCATAGGATTTTTGAACCTGCTGTTAGAACCCGTGCTAAAAGCTACATTGGGACCACTGATTACAGGACTTGTGGGAGCTTCTGCTTCACAATGGATAGGTAGAAGTTTAAAAAGGGTCAAAATATCTCAGACGTGACCTTTGGAATCTGATAGAAGGACGAAAACTGACTTTAGTTCCTTACAAACGATGGATGGAATTCCATCGTTGGCAAGAACAACGTACCCCGCATTTACCTCCCAATCCTCATTTGACCGAGATGTCCCAGTTACAACAGAATTGCAATCGTTGATGGATCGCACCGATTTGTAGAAACGGAAAAATTGTAACGGTATGGTCAAGTGTTGCAACGACTTCAACTCTTTCACCAGAAAGTTTTAGACGAAACAGCTCGACCGACTCTGAAAGATTTTAAGACCCTGATGAAAAGTCCATCACCACACCACCACCCTCAGTGACCAAGACAAACGCAAGTGTAACGATGGTTACAAGAACAAGCCAGATACACCTTACACAGACCCATTCGACGAAAAGTTTATAGAAATCACACTAGAATGGAGGGCATCGATCATCAATGGCAGGTCCATTTAGCCTATGTCTCTCATTTGGCCACCTACAATCGTGGCTCCATATATTTGTTTTGTGTCATCGATATCTTTTCCAAATTTGCCTGGGTCGTACCATTGACTTCCAAATCGAGCATTGGATTAGTGCGAGCCCTCCAACTGGTGTTGAAACAAAGCGGTTGTTACCCTCTTCGATGGCAAACCGACAAAGGCACCGACTTTCTGAACCAAGCTTTCAGAAAAGAATTAAAGAAACGAGACATTAATATTTTTACCACCGAGAATCCAGAAACCAAAGCCAGCATCTTGGAACGTTTTCAACGTACCTGAAAGCGCACATGTGGAAATATTTTACGCATCAACACACTCTCAAGTACATCGACGTCTTACCGCACCTAAGCGTACAACCAATCTTACCATCGGAGCATCGGATGTGGCCCCGAAGAATTGACTCCCGACAGCGAAGTGACCGTCTTTGAGCGCCTGTTTGGTGCGTCCCTGACTGTGGCTGTCTCCAAGAAAAGTGGAGTGTTGACTACGCGAGATTGGGTGCGCATTGGCAAAACCAAACGCACTTTCGACAAAGGTTACTTACCCAACTGGACCACCGAGTTGCTTTTTGTCACTGGACGAGTGCGTGGCCGTTATCCTGCCGTCTATAAATTAGAAGACATGAACGGGGAAGTGTTAAAAGTAACTTTTTATTTGTCCAAGTTACAACTTGTGACCAGAAAAGAAGACGAGGTGTACGACATCGAAGGCATTCTCGATCAAAGAACCCATAAAGTGGGAAAACGACGTTTCAGAGAAGTCAAAGTAAGTTGGAAAGGATATCCTCTCAGTTTTGATTCTTGGATCGACACTTCGCAAGTCCCCGACTATAAAAAGAAGTGACCATCATGCCCTTCAACACAGCCTTAACCTCAACAGTGACCACTCCTTCTCCGCGTTCTTCTTTGCAAGATCTACCAAAGCATCCCCTGTGGGTGTGGTGTGGAGAAATTGTCCCTAAAATGCAAATCGTCTTTTCCACCAAATCTTTGTGGTGTATTGTGTCAATGGTGCTGCCATTGCCAATTTGAATTTGCAACAAGGAGGCAAACAATTGAGGACCATTTTACTGAGCAGTTATATCGGTTACCTTCTTCCCAATCCTCCCTGAAATACTCTTACGGTAACAACGGGAGTCTTGCGCTCAACGTCAGTCACCCTCCCAAAAGTCACCACCAAAACAACAACAACACTCTTTTGGACACTCCTCTGACCTCGAGTGACCCCTCGGACAGCAGAACTCTGCAATTATAAATAACTAATTTTACTTAACTTTACCCAGTGACAGTTCCATGGATGTCTTTCCCCACTATACTTTGTGCTGTTTCACGGTCAAATTACCACAGGCCATCCAATTGGGTCACGAAGCCCATTGGGAAGTGGGTTTGGTCGAAATGATTCACCCTACACAAATCAAAAACATCACTGAAAATTAAAACATTTTTGAGGTCGAAGTTCTGAACGACCAAGTGCAACAATACTCGAATGAAAACGACTGTAGGTTCCTCTATGAAACGACCAGAGTCCCCCGATACTCCACGGTAAATCTGTCTGATGAAAATTCCTGCAGCCTATTATTTTAACGGTCAACATCTGGTGGGCACGATTGCTTCCAAATTTAAGCCTTGTTTGGCAAATCCTTGGACAAAACGAAACAAAGTGTCACCATCGAGTACCATAAAGTGACTCGTCGCCAACTCCTGATATTTTCTGATGCCAAACGTTGTCCATTACATTTTGTCCTGAATTATTTGACATTTTCGGTGCAGGCCTCAAGATGGTCAGTGTCCACTCATGCCACCCATTACCAACAACTTGAATTTTGTGAAGTTTTTTCGTCACCCTGCCTAACTGAACCAAGGATTAGATTTGATCTTTGTGTACTCTGATGTGGAGTACAACGTTGTTGGACACACATCCCCACCGTTACTGCTAGTCATTCCTTTCAAAGCGGATTCTGCTACGACCAATGACGAGGAAGGTGGAAACACCTATCACGTTCACCGCGAATTTGTACATCCTATTTACCCGTCAGTAAGTACAATTTCGACAGTGTCAATATTGGTATAAAAGGAGATCTGGGACAAAATATTCCATTCTCCAAAGGGAAAGTCACAGTGAACCTGCATTTTTGAAAACGATTCTCTAACGACTTGTAAGTCATGTATCCTGTGTACCGGGGAGTCGTTCGACAGCGTGTACATGGTTTAGGAGATATACTGAAATCGGCGTTTTGTTCGGTGCCCCCCGTTTTGAAAGCGATGGTGACACAAGGATTGCACGCCTTGAAAGATGACGCTTTTTGACGCAAGGCAAAGAATTTCTCCATGTCAGTGTCGAGAAACAAAACCCCAAAGAGGCCTTCTTGACAGCAGATAAAAATGTCTTGTTTCAAACTGGAAAAGACATTTTGTGCCGAAGAGAAACTCCTATAAATGCACTGCATGCTACCCAGTCAGGCATTCCTGCTTCCCTGACGAATCAACAAGGACAAGGTAGAAGGAGACGACGAAGGCACCCCTCCAGAGGACTTCACACACACACAGAGCTAGAAAGACGAAGAAAAGAAGAACTAATTAGACTTTTTTGATTATTAAACAGAAAAATGATGCACATAGGGTCTTGCGAATGTTCCAAGACGGAACTGGATCTGTTTGCCATGCCACCCACTATGATGACGATGCAAGAACCCCAATAGGTAGAATTTCATTCCATCTCCTCTTTGACGACCTTAGCCTCCGTCGAATTTGAAATCGAAGGACAGCCCGAAGATTACTTCGATCTGAATAGCAGTTACTTGAACCGGAAAGTCAGAGTGATCAAAACGGATGACATGCTAGAGTAGCTCCCGTGAACTTTTTCATACATTCCTTGTTCAGCGAAGTGCATTTGTACTTGAATAACAAACTAGTCAGCAGCAGCATGGATACTTATCTTTACCGAGCGTACCTAGAAAATCTCTTGACATACGGAAAAGATGCCAAGAACACTCATCTGGATGCTTGCGTAGTATGGAATCCTGATACAGCAGGCGAGGACAAGTTTTACGACACAGTCCTGACAGCAGCTGACGATCCTCACAATGTGGGCTTTAACGACCGTCGAAAGAAAATCCTGCAAGGACGTAGCTTAGAATTGATGGATCGTTTGCATTTGGTTGCAAGAAAGTATTTGCTGAACGAGGTGGATATCCGTCTGAGACTGAATCTCAGCAGTACCGTTTTCCATTTGATGGCCCATGCCAAAGAGTACAAAACCATCATCCAAGAAGCCAGACTCTACGTAGAACGTGAGGAAGTGTTACCTAAAGCGGGAAACGACATCAGTCACACTTTGAACAGAACGACCGCCAAGTATACATGGAAGTGAAAACCTTCACCATTGCCGCTGGACTCCGATCCAAGATCGAAGATCATCTGTACAAAGGGCAGTTAACCATATGTTTAATTGTTTATATCGTTAGCAACGAAGCCCTCAACGAAGCCGTCACTGCCAATCTTTTCGAGTTTAAGCACTACAGAGTTTCCAAGATTGAAGTCAGTCGCTATGGCAAAGCCTTGTGTACCAAACCCTTCGAACCTAAGTTTACAGAGAAGAATTACTTGAAATCATACTTGTTCCTGTACGAAGCCACGGGACAGTTAGGGACGAACACTAGCCACGGCATTTCTTACGACGATTATGTAGGAGGCTATGCTTTGTGGGCCTTTGATTTCACTCCAGACCAAGGCAGTGACGAAGGACATTTCCACTCTATAAAATCCGGTCAACTGCGTGTGGTTCTTCAGTTTGTAGAAGCTCTAACCGAGACGGTGAACGTCATCTTGTATGCCGAATTCGACAATACTCTAGAAGTCAACAGTTTGAGAGAAGTCTTTCTAGAATATTAGAAGCTATGGAAGACACATATAACTCTCTGAATGATGGATGGAAGGATATCTTGTATACAGAACCACCCACCAAAAAAGTAAAAGACGAAGAAGTGATGGTACTGTCCAGATGGCCAGAACAAGAACAACGTTTAGTGTCCTGTTTTGCCAAACACATGGCAGAAGCAATTACAGCGTTGACCAAGAAAGGTTGCTGTGGACGTCAAACGATGATCCCAATCAAATTCAAAACACAATCAATGTCTGATGATGAGTCAGGAAGAAACATTGACGAGTATCTGGATGACGCTTAGGGTCTCATCTCGGAAGAAGCAGTGTTGCATCAGTGGTATAAAAAATTCCGTGATCATTCCCTCCCCTCCATTGACTGTTCTGGAGATCCGTCACATCGAATCTCTCTTGGCACAGAGTACGGAGACGAAGCGAAGAGACGTTTACTTTGCAGAGATTTTCAAGCAGAAAGTCAGGAATGAATTGATGACTTATCATTACCTGTGAAAAAAAGAAAATACAAAACAAAACGGATACCTGGGAACCTTATTACCTTTCGAAAAACAGTTCATACATCGCCTCTTGGAAACCTGTCGTGTGCGCTAAAAATGAACTTCCTCATCGCAAACGTAAAGACCATCAAGCTTATGTCATCAACACGGACGACAGTCATCTCCCAGAAACCCACTGGGTAGAGGTGTACTTTCCCCACGATGCCTGTGTGGAGTATTTTGATTCGTATGGATTACTGCCTTTGGAAGACATCATCGACTTTATGAGAAGAATTGCCCAGGCAACACGATTCAATAATGTGAAATTACAAGGCACAGATTCCATGGTGTGTGGACAATATTGTGTGTATTTTCTCCATCAACGCAGTCGTGTTTATCCCTTAGAACATTCAGTGACTTATTTTGATCGTGACTCTTCTAGAAATGATCATAAAGTAGATAGATGGTTTTGTGACCATTATGGCTATCTCTTGTCTTTAGCTAGGAAACGTAGTGTACATCAATGACTTCCATCAGTGGAAGTCTAAATTGGCTTCACAACGTTGTCAACCTTGTCAAAAAAATTTTATTTGAAAAAATTGTGTTCATGTTATTTATTTGTTGATTGTTTGTTAGTTGAAGACAAATATTATCAAAAATTATTGTTTGTGATATGTTATAAATTTTTATGCTCTTTGACTTCTCTCTATCCCTCTACATTAGATGAGCTATATCGTTCCTGTCAAAAACCCTAGAGATGTTTTTTATAAAGCGCGGCTATCTCCATTCTGGCCATCCAATGTTGACTTGTCAACTCGTGAAGATGTCTTCCAAACTAGCTAAACTGAACGAAGCCCACGTCCATTTGCATCGTGTCAGGCAAAACCTGATGCCAGAGCCTGAAGAGATAGAAAATGTCATGATGTTGAAAGTGGCACAAGACCTCATAGAAGAAGTCTTCAGAGAAGAAATAAAAAGGGAGCAAGAAGAATGGACAGAGAAGTACAGACTTCAGAAACAGCAGAGAGAGAGAGAGAGAGAGAGAGAGAGAGAGAGAGAGAGAGAGAGAGAGAGAGAGAGAGAGAGAGAGAGAGAGAGAGAGAGAGAGAGAGAGAGAGAGAGGAGAG
>JAECUM010052865.1:0-23559 GCA_016617855.1 Megalonaias nervosa
ATATATATATATATATATATATATATATATATATATATATATATATATATATATCAACAGTCACTCATATATAGTGATAGAGCTACAAATATGTTCTCATTTCAGGTCCTGTGCTCGAGACAAAGCTACTTTTTATGATAAACAGGAGTACGATTATCACAACCGACATTACCCAGGTGAAATGTACAATCAAGAGGAACACTGCAAGCTTGTTTAGGG
Source organism: Megalonaias nervosa (assembly GCA_016617855.1). Lineage (NCBI taxonomy): Eukaryota > Metazoa > Mollusca > Bivalvia > Unionida > Unionidae > Megalonaias > Megalonaias nervosa. The sequence continues at coordinate 220 of JAECUM010052865.1, forward strand.
GAACAGTCGTATAGGCGCAGTGTTAGTGCAATCAATTCGTGACTTAATATCCAAGCTACAGGCATGCTTGTGGTGATGAAAGCCTTAGGCTTCATCGGCTCATAACGTTTTTTCCTAAATTAAAATTCTCAATAATGATTTTCAAGGTGTTAATATACCTTACGATAGACGTTGCGTAGCTAGGATATTTGCGCCCCGGTGCGGACACCTATGCAATGCTGAACGATGGGCGCCTGCCTAATTTGTTGTGTCAAGAAAACTGTAAATACAGTTACCATACATGTGGCACTTACTCAGTAAAACTGTAAATACAGTTATCATACATGTGGCACTTACGCAGTAAAAATGTAAATACAGTTACCATACATGTGGCACTTACGCAGTAAAACTGTAAATACAGTTACCATACATGTGGCACTTAATAAAACTGTCAATACAGTTACCATACATGTGGCACTTAATAAAACTGTCAATACAGTTACCATACATGTGGCACTTACTCAGTAAAACTGCAAATACAGTTACCATACATATGGCACTTAATAAAACTGTCAATACAGTTACCATACATGTGGCACTTACGTAGTAAAACTTTAAATACAGATACCATACATGTGGCACTTAATAAAACTGTCAATATATTTACCATACATGTGGCACCTAATAAATACGTCAATGCAGTTGTGATACATGTGGCAGTTGATAAATCTGCCAATGCAGTTACCATACATGTGGCACTTAATAAATCCAGCTACTCTGTGGTACTTAATGAAAACATGTGGCACCTGATAAATCTGTCAATGCAGTTATCATACACGAGGCACTTAATAAATCCAGCTAATCTATGAGACTTAATGGAAACATGTGGCACTTTATAAATCTGTCAATGCAGTTATCATACACGTGGCACATAATAAATCCAGCTACTCTCTGGGATATAAAAAAAAAAAAAAAAAACGGTATATGCAGTAGCCTTCTATATGTGACTTCAACTAAACTGTCTCCAAATGTTTTTTCACTAAAGGCAGGAGGCAAAATTAATGTTAACTTACATTTGGGATTAAACCAAAGTCAACTTTGTTTATATTTCCTGCAGTGATCTAACATTAAATAATATTGATTAGTGACTTGTATACTGTTCGTGCGATAAACTGGTCATCTACATTTTTCTCCACTAGTAATCTTAAGTTATGAATATGAATACAGTATGTGACAAATTTTCAGATGATTGGTGCCAGCCGATATAAGGAAGCAGAATATTAGCAACTATTAACCTTTACGTGGACCTGGATCATAAAATGGGGATGTGACTGTGATACACATCAAACCATCAATCTTCAGGTGATGATAATATTGCAATAGATAAATGTGTTAAATATGAAAATATGTTCTCAGAAATCAGGATATAATCCAATCTGCTTTATTTTATGCTACTGAGCAGTCCTCAAGTAAATAATCTAGCATCTGGATTGACTTTATTCACTGGATCTAACAAATCAAGTTCAGTCTTGATGTTCTGGATTGATTTTGGAGCTGTGGAATTTCGATCATAAGTAATAGTATCTGTAAAACTCCATGTCATGACCAACATCCCAGTCACTGCAAATGATAAAGATGAGGTATCAAAACTAACAACTGTCCTTGACACTACATTAGAGTGTTGAAAAGAAGCATATAATTACCAATGTATACATACACTACACTAGAGTACTGGACAGAAACATATAATTACCAACAAATTACACTATACCAGAATGTTGGACAGCAACATATAACTACCAACAAAGTACACTACAGTAGAATGCTGGACAGCAACATATAATTACCAACATAAAAGTAAACTACACCAGAGTATTAGACAGAAACATATAACTACCAATAAAGTAAACTACAATAGAATGTTGGACAGCAACATATAATTACCAACATAAAAGTACACTACAGCAGAATGTTGGACAGAAACATATAACTACCAACATAAAAGTACACTAGAGTTTTGGACGGACACATTAATCACAAACTGCTGAAAAACAATGCGAGTACGAGTTGCATAGAAAATTCTTTATTCCATGATAAGCAAATGCATATATGTCACATACATTAAAGAGTGAAAGATTATTTATGGATAATCGACTACGAATAAATAGTCTCTACTACAGGTTACTTTACTGGAGCAGTGAAGGAAACAATAGTATCTATTACAAGTAACCTTACTGTAGCAGTGAAGGAAACAATAGTATCTATTACACGTAACCTTACTGCAGCAGTGAAGGAAACAATAGTATCTATTACACGTAACCTTACTGCAGAAGTGAAGGAAACAAAATAGTATCTATTACACGTAACCTTACTGTTGTTGTGAAGGAAAACAAAGTTTTGGCAAGATTTAAATATTATATTGACTATTTTGTGGTAGAGTCTAGATGGTAAGAGAAATTTATTCTTTTTATTATACTACTACTACTACTACTTCTAATAATAATAATAATAATAATAATAATAATAATAATGATGATAATAAACAATAACAACAATATTGACAATTATATACTGTTGTAATCGTCACTACAATCAACATCATCATCACAATCATTGCTATCTAACAGTGAGAATATAACTAATTCCTAACTTTTTTACATTACATATTCAACACTGCTGCTCTCCAATGGCATGAATAAATGAACCATTTTATAATTATTAACCAATTCCCATGACCACAAGGTGTTCCTGACGATAAGACTGCTTTGCAGTTTTAACTACATGTATAAAGCTAACGACTGAATAATACTAAAGGTCTACTAGTGTGCTCACAAAACTTTCGTATATATATGATAAAATTAATCTTCTAGATGTGATTTTTAAAGGTATTATGTCAAATACCTCATCATTAATGAAAATAATGACCACAAAACATCGATTTTTTTATGGCACAAGGAAAAACGCTCCTAGCCGATTTTGCGCTCGGCAATTTTTGTAAGACAAAGCGGAAGTGACGTGCTGTAGGGAACTGTGCATTTCTACTTTTGTTGTTAGTTGCATTCAGTAGATGGTACCGTGCGTTATCCGACCAGTGACAGGCGAGATAGTCTGCAGTGACCATTTGAGAGACGACGATTTCGATACCGTCTATAAAATTAAAGAGTCACTTGGTATTACGACCATCAGACGACTCCTGCCAGTGCAGTACCAAGCGTGTTTTCTCGCCAGATAACAGAGTCCGTGAACACCAGATCAACAAAAACCAACATGGTGCAACACAACTCATTATATCCAGACACAGGGTGATGTTGTTGTTGTTATAGGGTTTAACGCCATTTTTCAGCACAAGATAGGCTATACATGGCGGCCAGTATTAATGGTGGAGGAAGAACCCTGGAAAACCCCGGGAAGAACCACCGACCCACGAGAAGCTACTGGCAGGCTTTCTCACGTATCCACGTTAGCCGAGCCTGGACTCGAACCCACGCAGACAGAGGTGAGATGGCAGTGATCCGTAACGATCAACGCTTTAGACCACTCGGCCACTCGGGGCCCCGACACAGGGTGAAATACTAACCATATTATTATGATACAGGGTGAAATACTACCCATATTATCCAGATACAGGGTCAGTGCCGGATTACCAAATAGGCAGAGTAGGCACCGGCCTATGGGCCCCACGCCTTTTAGGTGCCCCGCGACAACGGATCAAAATAATATTGAATTGATTTGATCTTGACGTATTAGGAGATAATTTGCGAGGGGGACCCACGAGATTTCGACTGCCTAGGGGCCTCCATAGGGTTTAATCCAGCACTGTACAGGGTGCAACACAACTCATATTATCCAGATGCATAGTAATATTCATTTTATCCAGATACAATGTGATACTCATATTATCCATATAGACATGGTGACACTCATTTTATTCAGATACATGGTGACACTCATATTATCCATATAGACATGGTGACACTCATTTTATCCAGATACAATGTGATACTCATATTATCCATATAGACATGGTGACACTCATATTATCCAGATACATGGTGACACTCATATTATCCATATAGACATGGTGACACTCATTTTATTCAGATACATGGTGACACTCATTTTATTCAGATACATGGTGACACTCATTTTATTCAGATACATGGTGACACTCACATTATCCAGGTACATGGTGACACTCACATTATCCAGGTACATGGTGACACTCACATTATCCAGGTACATGGTGACACTCACATTATCCATATACACATGATGATACTCATACTATCCATATAGACATGGTGACACTCATTTTATTCAGATACATGGTGACACTCACATTATCCATATACACATGGTGATACTCATATTATCCATATACACATGGTGATACTCATATTATCCAGGTACATGGTGACACTCATATTATCCAGGTACATGGTGACACTCACATTATCCATATACACATGGTGATACTCATATTATCCATATACACATGGTGATACTCATATTATCCAGGTACATGGTGACACTCATATTATCCAGGTACATGGTGACACTCACATTATCCATATACACATGGTGATACTCATATTATCCATATACACATGGTGATACTCATATTATCCATATACACATGGTGATACTCACATTATCCATATACACATGGTGATACTCATATTATCCATATACACATGGTGACACTCACATTATCCATATACACATGGTGATACTCATATTATCCATATACACATGGTGATACTCATATTATCCAGGTACATGGTGACACTCACATTATCCATATACACATGGTGATACTCATATTATCCATATACACATGGTGATACTCATATTATCCATATACACATGGTGATACTCATATTATCCAGGTACATGGTGACACTCATATTATCCAGGTACATGGTGACACTCACATTATCCATATACACATGGTGATACTCATATTATCCATATACACATGGTGATACTCATATTATCCAGGTACATGGTGACACTCATATTATCCAGGTACATGGTGACACTCACATTATCCATATAGACATGGTGATACTCATATTATCCATATACACATGGTGATACTCATATTATCCATATACACATGGTGATACTCACATTATCCATATACACATGGTGATACTCATATTATCCATATACACATGGTGACACTCACATTATCCATATACACATGGTGATACTCATATTATCCATATACACATGGTGATACTCATATTATCCAGGTACATGGTGACACTCACATTATCCATATACACATGGTGATACTCATATTATCCATATACACATGGTGATACTCATATTATCCATATACACATGGTGATACTCATATTATCCAGGTACATGGTGACACTCATATTATCCAGGTACATGGTGACACTCATATTATCCAGGTACATGGTGACACTCACATTATCCATATACACATGGTGATACTCATATTATCCATATACACATGGTGATACTCATATTATCCAGGTACATGGTGACACTCATATTATCCAGGTACATGGTGACACTCATATTATCCATATACACATGGTGATACTCATATTATCCATATACACATGGTGATACTCATATTATCAGGGTTTTCAGTAGATATCATACATGCCAACCCCTGGCGATGAAAAAGTGTAATCCAAGTGGACAAAAAGAGTAATCTGAGCAGAAAAAGAGTAATCCACATATAGCATGATAAAATTTAATGAGCATATGTACAAAATGATTTATTTACCCCTTTGGTCTTTTAACATCAATAACTGCTTCGAGTTTTCATATGTAGCGCTTTTAGCTTTAAAAAGCAACAGACTCATAATGCATTTCAAAACACTTTGTACCTGCTGAAACTATGAATGTTTTGCACAAAGTAGAGCACTAAGTGCTGGGTTTCTGAGCCTTGATATGAATTCAGTTTTATTTTTGTTAACAATACTGAACAATCTCTCACAGTCAGCATTATAATGGTAAAGAACCAATATTCCTTTCATAACCTGACAAAGAAGAGAAAATTTATATCTTCCAGTTATTGGGTCTTTTAACTGGTAAGGTTCCATTGCAGATCAACTCTGTCCACAGGAAGTACATTGTCAAGTAGAATGCCAACTTGATACTTCATAAGTTTTCCTTCTAATTTATTGGCAGCCTTTCCTGCAGCAAGGTGCATCATATGACACGGACAACCTGATATGTACATTGATGGAGACATTTTTCAAAATATAGAATACAACTCCTTTATGAATTCCAGTCATCACTGATGCTTTATCAGCTGAAAACCCGTTACAGTTCTGCCAACTTATGTTTATTCAAAGCATTATCAGGCAAATCAAAATGTTTTCTCTAATGGAATCTACTGTTAATTCTGGTAATGAAAGAAGAGCACTCTGCCTTTGCCCTTTTCGTTGTCAGTCTCTTAAACAGACTGAGTAAAACTTTTTAGTCATCATAATCACTACTCCTGTCTGTGGCAATACCAAATGGCCCAATTTTCATGGCCTCTGCAATTTTGAGTGATTCAGTATCTTCTTCTAAATACCTAACAGTATTAGATGATTTTCTTCTTGCACATGTATGCATGTTTTTGGCAATTTTGGAATCAGGAAACATCCGTTTGAACAAAGGACCAACGTAGTCTTCTAACACTAGGGGTATTACGTGTTCTATTAAGAATTCGGTAAATAACGCCTCTGCATTTATAAAATTTGCATCCACAACTGAGCTCTGCTGTAAAAAAGAAGTTACCTTAGTACTGGAGTTAGTAAAACCAGCTAATTCAAGGTTTCTTTGGTTTACTACCAAGACCAATATTAAAATCCTTTCCACACAGCCTGCAATGGGAGTGAAGCTGCCTTAGAATGGAACGCTGTATTATGTAATTCATGTATCCATCTCTGAATTTGTTTTTCGTCTTTTTCTAATCCATCTGTGAAATTATCTGAAAAACATTTTTGCTCCTAACACACGTATCTACTAGAATAGATCTGACTTTACTTTTAGCGCCAAATACCTACAGACTGGTTCTGTACCAGATATGAAACAAAACAAAGAATCTGCGAGCAAAGATTACAAATTAGAAAACCAGTCTGTTCTCTCCTCACTAAGCCATACAGCTGAGCTGCTATAAATAGAAACCTAGGTCAAAGTTTGAAAGTAGAATCCAGCATGTTTCTTGGAAATAGGGCAGCTGCTAAAAGTAGAACATACCACTGTTAGGAAAGTGCATGCCAGTCTACGGACAAGCGCACTCTTTTCTCGTAGTTAGGTAGAAGCCGTCTTTTCTAGAATACGGTCTGTGGGATTATTGGGATGTTAATAAAAATGAGAAAACAAATTCTTAATTTTTTTTGGAGCGGAATATACCGAAAAACGCGTAATCCGGATACGTGTAAGGCGTAATTCAGTAAAAAAAAAAAAAAAAAAAAGCATAATGATTACGCCAAAAGAGTAATGGTTGACATGTATGAGATATGTACCCTCGGGTTTTGACGCGTGGAATTTAAAAATGACCCATTTTTGACGCGCGGAAATTTTGATTGGGGGGGGGGGTTGACACACGTAGTCAATCTTAATTACCCTTGATTAGCTTCTGGCTTAATGTCTTACTAAGAGTGTGCTGTCCATAACAAATTTACTGTAGGAGGCACTGGATGACATCTGCTCGACAATAGTTTAGACCTTGACAGCCAATAATATCACAACAATGGAAGACATACACGAATTGGGCGGAGGAAACTGTTCACTGAAGTTAGGATTCAACTGACTCAAGTTGGATTGCTTTGGGATTACGTTTGAAGTTTATGATAGAGGAAGAGGAAACAATTACGACATGAATGGACTGCCTTTTGATCAAATATCAGCACTGGTACGTTTGGACATCAAATTATAATCAACTGGTCAGAAATGGAGCATATCATTATGGCGGCTCGCGAAGCCGGTTGTCAACGATAGTGGACAAACTTCAATTGTTTTATTGGCAAGCAGCTTTATTTACCGGGATGTTTAAAAGTTCGGAATCATTTATGACTTTACTGGATTCATTTCTGATAAAATATCAGTATTTGTTTGATTGTGCTTTAAATTATAATCAGTTAAACAAAACGCGAATATATGGCTTCTCGCGAAGCCAGTTTTCGGCGTGGGATTGTTTTATTGGCGATTAAATCGGCAAAATATTTAAAACCTCGAACGTTTTAATTAATGGATCATTCAGAAAAAAATTTAACGGATATAGCAGTCAGTGCATACATCTGAACTTTAAAATCACAGTGGTGTAAAGAAGTGTATTTTCTTTTCTGTTTCGGAAACGACCTGGCGGTGATGAGTTTTCTGACGCTGAGACTCCAAAGAAACAGAAAGATAGCTGTATGGGTATATTTTTGCATATAAAATGATTCGAGCAGTTGATAACAGAATATGCTGAAAAATTGAAAATATAATAAAGTATAAAATAATACTCTGTCTGTTTCGTATAAAAAAAATACACACAGTAACATACAGTTAGAAAGAGAAATACTTACAACAATGAGATTGTATATTTTTTACAAAATACTGTACAGGTATTTCTCAATTATTCAGCACGAGGCAATAAATTTTAAACATCATTTGTTTCCACCAATAACGAGGAATCACAGCTATGGGCTCATGACTATCCAAAAGAAATGACTTGAGAGATTTTAGTTTTGACTCTTGAGATTTTCATTTTGACTCCTGAGATTTTGGGGTCAAGGGTCAACTGACTCTTCAGTTTGGAAATCTGTTGAGAACCATGATTATCCAGATACATGGTGATACTCGTATTATCCAGATACATGGTGATACTCGTATTATCCAGATATATGGTGATACTCATTTTATCCAGACACAGGTTGAAGTCACCAGTACTGACTATGATCATACAGACTAAATAAGACCTTAACATATATCAGAACTGATATTATATTACTTCATTTCTGCAATATTACAGCATGAGAAATAAATCTAAATATCAAAATTAAATAATTAAAATAGCATATTAAAAACACATAGAACAAAGAAAAAACATATTTTGCAAATAGTAAACTGACATTCAAGCTACACATACATGCAAGAAGTCTCTATGAAAATTTGGCTGCTACATTTTTAATAAAGGATATAATTATTTATTTGTTTGTGTCAAAACAAAAACGTTCATAAATATTTTGATACTTAGGAATTATCATAATATTTATAGTAATTGCAATTAACTGTTATTTGCAAAGTATAAGAAAAGTCTATCCAACTCTCAATACAATCATCACAAAAATATGCAACAATTTACAAATACAATGGTTCTCTAAACTTATAAGTAAAATAAATATCAAACTATACCTCTAAGTAGATAAGAACAAATGATTTATGATTCTGATTTAATCACGGCTATAATGCCCTCAAAAAATTCAAATCAAACCCTTCTTCCTGCTTTTGTTTTGGAATAGACACAGCAATTAAAATGCCAAGCATATTCTGTATTCAAGAACCTAGAGAGCCTATTAAGCCTATCATTCTTCTGTTACTGTGATTTTCACATCAAATGTGAAATTGCTAGGAAAATCCAGAAGTCAACAAGAGTTGTTTATAGTAAGCATCAGACAATGTAACACACCAGGCTGGCTGACCGATAATCCTGACAAAAATTGATTCTACAAATGCATCCCATCTGCATGTCCAGGCAACATGACCAGTTACATCATCGAGTTTTCCCTCGTGGAAATATATAAAACAAAATCACTACAATCCAACGGATATTTTACTGAAATTATTTTATATATTTCACAAGACATATCAAAAATACTTAATCCAGGGTTAATCTGGTATGTCAAAACCTGCTCAAAAGTAAACATACTTTTCATTTTTGAACACAAGAATATTCCAACAGTTGAGTTTTCAGTAGACATCCGTTTTTCTTTTATTTGATGTGTTTGTATAAAGCAAGTATCAATCAAAGTTCAAGTGATTTTAATAGGATTACATGTAGATTAAACCGCATAAATTGGATCTTATTAGACAATGGGATTAAGACACCTGTTAATCAAGTGTCAGCACCTGATGATCATTTTAAACAAATGATTAATTAATCCCTGTGTGCTTCGACACCTTTCTTTGAAAAGTATTGCAAAGCATTTTTAACCCATCATATTCAAAATCCTTGTCATGTGTTTCAAACACATGCATGTTATTATACACTGTTTTTAGAAAAAGGGTGTTCAGACTTGGGGATTTAATTTTTCTTGGAGAAACAGGAACTCCCAATATAATCATTATATATCACAATAAAATATGCTGTTTTTCGGTGTCAAGTACAGATATACTTTGATTTTCATTTTTGTTATCATATCTGTACTGTTATCATGGCAACTTTACATAATTTCTTTCATGCCAAGTGAAAGGCTTTCCATTGTCATGATTTTTCTGAAACTATAGTATTTGTCCACAGCACCATCACCCAGGCTTGTACCTTTCTTACAAGGTATCAAGGATATTAAAACAATGCAAAAATACCTTACTCATTTCATGCACTCAATTATAATGTCACCATGCAGTCCCTAACACTGCCATCTTCTCCATGTTTCAAACAAAAGAGAAGTTTTTAATGTAAACGAGGATGTCCACTGTCATTTTCCAGTTGCTGGAAGAGTCAATTTTCAGTGTAGGACTGGATGCAAGTCCCACATGTACATAAAAGTTAAATACTGTCATCTGCATCCAATTTATGCAGTATCTAATTCTAATATTCCTCACAAACTGAAGCACAAAAAAAAGGGGTGGGTAGTAGTGACCAGTGAAACAAAAGACCTCTGCCATGAACTGATACGCTTCATAATATACAGCTTATAATATGACACAATATCAATACATATCTCAAATTCAATGGTCTTTTCATGTTTAAAAAGTATGTCAAAGGTGCAGCGGTACCATTTTAGATGTGTTGACATATTAGTTTGATTTCTAGTAAGATGATCACTGATAGACATAGACTTATAATCTGTTCATATGCTATTATCATCCATGACAAGATATAAAGAAGTACTTCCAAACAGACCACCTTTTAAATGTCAGTTATTTTTATTCAAGCTTTTAAGGCCATTCAGGCTGCTCCATTTGATCATGTGCAAGACACATCTTGGTCAACACATCCTTTGCTATGCATGGCATGAATGTTTGTAAAACACCGTATTACCAATTTAATGTCTTCACTTGGGCATCATTATGGTGCTATTTTCCAAACAGAAGAAATATTACAAAGGAAATCTTATCTTGAGCTAGTTCTGAAAGCAGAGATGACTTACAATCCTTCACATTTTACTCCTGCAAAATCAACTGCCATGACCACTCATTTCTGCCAGTGAAATTGCTTGCTGTTCACAACACCAACTCCCCTTCAACAAATTTACAAGGTGATTATAACTCCTATGGTTTGAAATCTATCCATTTGCCAATTCTGTGCTATTTTTTTTATTCCATGTATGATTCCAGTACTTTACAGATAATTTAACAGCCACTTTTGTGCAAAGTTTCTCTGTTGTAAATGGACCTAGTTGGATGCCAATACTTCTGGTACATCATGCGGTGAGTATGCCATAATTAGTTCTGACTGGTGGTTTCATTATTACTATGGACTTAATCAAACAATAACAACCAATCAGAATTAAAGGTGACATTTTTCTATGCAACACCAAAAGTGTAGCCCTTATATTTGGCACAAATAGATTTAATGCAACGCAACAGAAAAACTTTGCAAAATGTAGCTATTAAATGATCAGCAAAAGTATTACTGTAAACTATACACGGTGACCAAACTAGACTGTTTTCTTTACATCCAAATGATCAGTAAAGTAATTAAATCATATGTGGGGAACTAACTGGAATGTTTTCTTTATGCTCATATTTGTCATCAGTGGCTGAGCAAGCTAATGAATTAAAATAATCAGCATGGAACTAGTGAGGTTGGAACATGAGGACATATTTCAAACCACACAAGTTTGCCATTTTGTGCTTGCTAGTTTGTAACAGATGAATAGGTGTTATCAAAAGGTTCTCTGTTTCTTTCAGAAATGAGTGCATGTTGCTGCCACAACTGTCTCAAAAGAATTATCAGCAAACAACTAATAATTATTCACAACTACTAAAGATTAAAGTAACTTGCATGGGATAACAATCAATTTATATCATATTTCTCATCTTTTACATGTATATCAAAAAGACTGATACATCTATTAATTATTTCACCCCCTTACATCTCAACATTACCTAAATTTATGGAATCATCTTGAGCTTACAGAACAAACTGTACCACTCATAATCAATACATTGCAAAGATGACACATAAGACCAAACTGACTTGATAGCGTAAAAAAAAAACAATTTACATACAATTAGTCATATATGTCCCAAGTATGAGACAAATTCAACTGTCAAATACTTGAATTCTCTGTATTTTGTTTTACTCGTCTCCACTGTGAATTCTCATATGCTTTGTCTTATTAAACTGCCTAACGAATGCCTTACCACAAGCTTCACATTTGTATGGTTTGTCACCATCGTGTATCCTAGAGTGTACTCTGAAGTCAGATATCAAACTAAACAATGTCCCACATATTAGACACTGGAATGGTTTGTCACCACTATGCACCATCATATGCCTTTTCATTGAAGAATAGGAAGTGTACGAGTGACAACATATTTCACACTTGTACGCTGCATCACCTGTGTGAATCCTAGTGTGTGCTAACCGCTGTGAAACAAGCCTGAACGATTCCCCACAAAAATCACATTTGAATTGTTTGTCACCATTATGAATTCTCGTGTGAGTTTTCATTCTAGTGCGGTCCACAAATAATTTTCCACATATTTCGCATTTATATAATTCATCACCAGTGTGTATTCTGCTGTGTATTTTCAAGGTAGAATTCAGGGAGAACGATGCCTCACATATTTCACATCTGAATGGTTTCTCACCAGTGTGTATCCTCATATGGTTTTTCATTTTTGAGCGTTCACGGAACGACTTACCACATACTTCACATTTGAATGGTTTGTCACCAACGTGAATTCTAATGTGATTCTTCACATTAATCTGTCTACTAAATGATTTGCCGCATATCTCACACATGTATGGTTTCTCACCTGTGTGCATCCTCATGTGTCTTTCCAGATGAGAATTCCAACAAAAAGACTTACAACATATTCCACATTTGTATGGTTTTTGACAATATTCCGTACCGCACATCGTCACGAATTATATCCGTATCTGCAGCAAGGTGAATTTGCGGGTCAGCGTCTTTTGTTTTAATACAAAGTATCTAATTCGTTTTGATCATAGACTATTTCAATATAATTCTACTTTACATATGGTCTATCATATCTCATTTATTACAAACACAAAACTACATACGTGTTTGGCTCTGAATGGGCCTAAAGAACGCGGTTGATAAGGCGTAGGGTTACGTCACAATGTCAGGTGCAGACGTATTCACAAACCATATCAAACGAGTCCATTATTTCCACTAAGTAAAAAACATGAATACGGTTTGGTCTGGGGTTTATTTTATTACACATCGATGTATCTCTTATATAGATGATCTGGCGTTCGATGCAGGTGTTCAATCCGTATTGTACACCTAAATTTTCTGTGTCGCACACCCAGCTTGGAACTACTTTTACAACTGGAAATATTAATAGTCCACTTAGAAAATCCGGAATGATTTATTACTATACGTATTTGAAAATGCCAGCACACATTTGTAATTGTGAGAAGTGTAGTCATATTTGGTGACACTAGCTGCATTTGTCGCTTTGGATAATGGAAGAGTATCGTTAGTAGCGACAGGCAGCTGTATATGCATTGCACGGTATCTAGCCTAGGCCGAGAAAGTTGAGTTGAGTTGGACAACAGTATCTTGGACATAATGTTTGACAGTGAGCTTTCTGATGACGCTGGTATGCAAAGTGATATCAAACAAGAGAGAGAGAGAGAGAGAGAGAGAGAGAGAGAGAGAGAGAGCACTGCCGCTGAAATCTGGTTATTAAAATATTTCAAAATACAAGGTAAGAATGACTCAAGGAATCTCGCCAAGATTCAAGAGATGATTAGAAATTACCCACGTTTGGAGAAAACTGCACCCCATGTTTAATTTCAAAGAAACATTCCATGATGCAAATCATCTAAAATACCAAACGTAGCTAAAATCCATTTCAGCTTCAGAGTTTAAAAGATATGGTCTGCTTAATTATATTTTTTTCAAAATAAGTTTAAGTGGAGGGACTAACAATGTGTATACTAAAATTACAGAGGAATCGAATTTGTTAGTAAATCTGAGGATAAAATTGACAACATTGCAACATAAGCTTTATGTATCACAGAGAGCTGCAGCTCTTTTGATTGTGACGGAAATTTAGAAGAATTACATCTAAAAAAAATGTGTTGCGACTTCTTCATTACTGGGTCAAACAGAGCGAACTCTATGTCTACAAGTTAAATTCTTGCGACTAGTTGAAGTAGAAGTAAAGAAAAGAAAACAGAACAATATTGCATTTTTGTTTAGAATTTACTTGTTATTTATGTCCAAGTGAATATTAAAAATCTAATCCGCATGTTAGAGAGCGTCCGAATAGTCGATTTCTTAAAAAAGATATGCTTACAAAACATGAGCTTAAATTATTCACTTTAAGTTCAATGCAGCAACAATTTCTTGTATTAAATGAAAACATAAAATAAAGCGTTTGAATGTTAATTAATGAGATTTCTTTGTAAACTTGAATGCATTTAATTTCTGGTAGTCTGTAACATATCCCCTGAAATTTGCATGGAAGTATAGTGTTTATTCAGTAAGTAGAATATAGGGAAAGGGAGGCCCTTACTGGTCATATGTTCCGTTTGAGAAGTAATGAGAAATTCGACTTGCCTGTGACTGCAGATTAAATCCATTCTCATACAACATCTGTAAACATTCAAAGCTAATCACCATATTTGCAATGCAGACAGGGCGATGACGGAACTCCAAAACAGATAAGCAGCAGGGAGGGTGAACAGACCACTCTTATAATTAAGCCAAATTTTAGTGATAATTGAGGCAAGTGGTCTGTTCGACTGCCGTACCGCGAAATCATTTGTCTTAATCATAATGCAAATATATTCATTACCAAATGTCTGTCCACCCCCCCCCCTTGCTGCGGTGGACCCTACAACTTGGTTTTCGAGCAAATTTTGCATTATGATTAAGACAAATGTGTAAGGTTCGACTGCCATACCGCGCATATCATATTCCCTTCTTGTCTGCTGTTATCTTACACACACATGTGGTCATTCACCCTTCCTGCTGCTACTGATTATTTTTGATAAATTAAAATACAGACAAACATGCATACATACAGACATACATAGAAAAGGGAAATAATTCTCTAGCAGAGGAGGAGCAGAGTTAATCACAGATTAACCAAAGATTTTATCCAGACCTATACGATATCTGGATCTTGGGTCATGAAGATTTATTGTTATAAATCCGAACGGAGCAGATTGTGCTTTTGAAAAGAAGCTTTTAAACTTAATCATGTCCATGTCCCCTGAACACCAAGTATAATAAATATTCTGTAAAGTATAATTATCTACTCCATTAAACACAACCAAAATATTACAGTTGTCTCTGATCACTTTAGGTATTTGTGTATATCTTTGTGTAACATAAATCACGTCCGTATTCTTGTGACGACCTCGAGAAAATATTCTAGCTGGATTAGATTGTTTGTCCAACATAACGTCATCGTACACCACTAAATTATTAATAAATCCATCTAGGTCATCTACAGATGGAGCCTCATCAATATCGGTAATAAAGTCAACAACATCGTTTCCGTCTTCATTCAGCAATTTTGCATTTTCATTAAAATCTTTAAGTACTTTGTAACAGTGTTGATCATCTACGGATGGTGCAACTAAATACAATTTACTCCATTTTAACCATCGCATTATTAAATTTAATAATAGTTGTGTTTTACCTGATCCAGATGGACCTATTATAATCATTCTTATTGAATTTGGTAATGCTGAATGGTGCTTTACTGGTTCCTGTTTTCGTGTCGCCGAAAAATCAATTATATCCATATTATTAATAATATGAGTCTATATTGTGTTCGATGTAGATTATCTACACCCACCACTGGACTGACAACAATAATAACAAAAAATAAACGACGTGCATTAACAGGTAAATGTGTAAAATGCGGCACGAAAAAATATAAATTTATCTCCATGTCTGATTCCCTGACAAAGTCAGGGACAAAGTCAGGGACAAAGTCAGGGACAAAGTCAGGTACAAAGACAGGTGGAGATATAGCCGCTTTATTAGGAAAATTACCAGGAACTCCGTGGGCTAAATATGCCGGTGAGAAACACCTTCCTGGATATAATTATTGTGGTCCTGGAACCCGACTTGACATCCGACTTGATGATCAAGATCAACCAAGACCAGGAGAGTATCCAGTAAATAAGATTGATCAAGCGTGTCATGTTCATGATGTTGCGTATAAAAGTAAAGATTTACAACAAAGGCATCTCGCAGATGTAAAATTGATTCATGCATTAAATTCTATACCTAATAAATCTGTCAGAGATAAATTAGCTACTTTTCTAGTAAAATCTGCCATGAAAGGTAAAATAATGCTAGGGGCTGGTAATTAATTATATAAATATTATAATGGAATCCATTTATTATAGCCCAAGAGGATATTGGAGAGGTAAATCAGCTATTACTAAATTATCTGAAGCAGCAAAAGTTTCACGTTCTGTTGCTGCAGCGTGGTTAGCACGACAGGCAATATGGCAAATTTATCTACCACCACCTAAAAATATTCAATATGCACATTTTGATGTCAGCGTCCCTAATGAGGTTCATCAAGCAGATATTTTATTTTTACCACATGACACCATTAAAATTGGTAAACGTCAATCACGCACATACAAATACGCATTAACTGTCGTTGATGTTGCAAGTAAATATAAAGAAGCTGAACCATTATCAACAAAGACAGCGTCTGAAGTTGCATCTGCGTTTGAACGAATTTATCAGCGAGGACCTTTGCGATGGCCACAGTTATTACAGGTTGATCCTGGCAAAGAATTTCTTGGAATAGTATTATCGTTAATGAAGAAACATAACGTTAAAATCAGATGAGGACATACTGAAATTCATCGTGATCAGGCAATTGTTGAACGATTTAATCGAACACTTGCCGAGCAGTTATTTGGATACCAATATGCAAAAGAAATATCTACTGACTTTAAATCCGGTGAGAGATCTCGTGAATGGGTTGCAAGGTTACCAAGTGTGATAGCTGCATTAAATAATGAAATTACTCGTTCAACTTCCATGAAACCTTCTATTGCGATCACAAAAAAAATATATACCCCGTAGTAATGACAGACAACAACCTCAACCAGTATTAGGTAATGCAACTGTAAGATATTTATACGAACCTGGTGAACTTGAAGGTGGTAAAAAAAGAACAACCGATCCTATCTGGAGCGTGACTACACATACAATTTCTAGTGTAGTTAGATCTACTGGTAGACCTCCAATTTACAGATTAGATTCGAGAGCCCCTCAACGTGGATTTGTACGTGAACAATTACAGGTAATTCCTAAAGACACACAATTACCACCACATACAATTACATAACCAGAACCAGGGCGTCCAGCGCCCCGACGTCGATTACATTCAAGACAGATCAGCATCACATTATCACGTGTATGACCAAGATCACTATTAATTCTATCTACGGTAAATTGTCTTGGATTATTATTCGAATATTGCCACAACATATTACAGTTACAACTTGCACAATTATTATTCTGTTGTGTTTTTAGTTTTATAATAAATTCAACATCAATATCAAAGTCACGTTTATTTTTTTTGTCACACTGCTTATAACCAGATAGTTTTTTTCTTATTACGTCATTATTAACATTCTGATCATTATTTTCTATAAAATTAATAATAACCCTATGTAGTTGAGATATTCGTCTGACCCTAGAAACTGCGAGATAGACTAAATTCGACCATTCAATCCGATCATCTATAATCCAGATATTTGTATCGGAAATAGTTAACCCCTGTGATGAGTGAATCGTTATAGCGTATCCTAACGTCCACGGCGATTTATTTATACTCAGCGCATTCTCAACGACATTAATATCGACTAAAACAATATCATTCAAAACAAGATTTTGTACTCGGATATTTTCAGTGTCTCCACCAGGAATTTCAACATCAATATTCTGTCGTCGAGTATCTGCTGGGCGATAACACAAAGGTACAGGTAGATCTGAAAACTTTTCTTTATGTAACATAAATAATTTATTTTGTAGTTCATCACGAACTATTTTTCTACTTGCAACTATTAAATCAGCGGGATTCCATAAATTTAGAAAATCATTCATAGAAGTCTCTGGAATTACTCCGCGCATTATTTCACATTGTACTCTGTCTGGTTGTAGTCTGATTAATCTTTTAAATTCCTTCAGAGGTTCATCAATAGCTCTATGGTCATCATTTATTTTCTCGTAATAATCTACGTTATTCTTCAGCCATTCATGTGGAGACTGTCCAATAAAAGGTGGTGGTTGACCATGATCACCACACATTATTATAGCAGTATTCTTCGTCAATAGCCATTCAAGAAATGTTTTTAATATTTCTAACGACACCGTGCATATCTCGTCCCATATAATATATTTAGGTATATATTTCTCACCCATTCGCTCAGGAGTCCATGTGTCTCCACACCATCTAAAGAAACTATGATAAGTACACGATTTTACTCCTCGCTCTTTTATTTCTCTGGCGAGTTTATGTGTCGGTGTCAAAACAATTATATCCGAATTATTATTCATGAATAATTTAATCACACGAGTTGTTTTACCTGAACCACCGCATCCGTTAAGATAAACAGTTTTATATCTAGCCACAGGATCATATACAGATGGTGCTGATGAATTTGATACCTGATTATTATTTTTGTGATATATTTCCTTAATTTCAACGTCGGCAGATTCAGAATAACTAAGTATATTTTCTTGTTTTATTCTCCATGATCCCCATTCACCATTACCAAGTAGTGGTTTTAATAAATCCGTATATTTTTTATTTATATAAAACGAATCCGTGGCGACTCTGACAGCATCACGAGGAAATTTATTTATCATAGACAGTAGATTTATAGAAACATATGCCAACATAGAAGATCTTAAATGAGTAAATTGTGGTGAGTCACCATCAAGATAACTCACAATTGTACCTAGTTGGTTCCGTCTGACAAATAAGCATTACTCCGATTTATAAATATGTTTTTTTCTGTTGTATCAGCAATTATAAAATCGAGTTCAGCATCGTCCATAATCAATCTTGTACAGTGTCTTTTATGATCATATGCTCCTCCTTGAGTAAATTTACCAATTATCTTTCTACCAAGATCTTTTGCAAGTTTCTCATCATGCTCGCCCCTGCATTTACGTATATTATTAGTAATTTTAATAATATCATCTTCATTAAGATTAGGAAATTCTTTCCTGGCATCATCAATATTAAATCTATTTGGTTCTGGTAACCAAATTTGTTTCTGTGGACTATATGATATAATGGCCTCGCTCACCTGTAAAGATATTAAAATTCCAACATCAAACATATATCGCAATAGTACTATTGGAACCCAACATTTTTCTGAAAAATGTCTTCCAAACCAAGTATAAGTAATCGGATGGAGATTTTCTGCAAATTCGAATGATTCTACATGAGCAAATCCTGTTAAATCAAAATCTGGTAAATGTCCGTTTATTGCAACCCTGGTCATTTCGTGTGATGGATGTCCGAATCTCTTAAAGTAGTTAGAACATTCTCCGTATCCAAGAAAACTTCCAGGATAACATGCCACCATATCGACGGATATAACGTCACTATAGTTGTATTTAGTATTCCATAATCCTCCGTGTCCATATTCTACGCAGCTTTTATGAATATCTTCAAGAAATTCCGATCGTGTTGGTTTCCATAAATTTTTCTCCTGAGCGAAATGAGCTGCTACGGATGGAACTGTAAAACAATTATTTAATAATTGTCTAACTTTGACATCGTCTGAAGTATACTTCAGCGCAATATTTTCCATTTCTACATTAAGAGATTCTATACGGTAAATATCACCATTAGGCCGTACAAACTGATCGTAATTATCATATTCCGAACTCTGAAATAACCAAACGGACACAGGGTCACTTTTACTGATATTTCTGATAAAATCAAATATATGACCATCATAAAATTTAACTTTTCTATCTCGTGGAAATATTGTTACTGCTGAGGTCCATGCGTGCGAATTATGATCAATAATATCTATTGGAGCTCCTCTTGATTCATATTTCGATTTATATAAAATCTCTCCTGTCAGCGTTTTTACTGTTATTGGGAATTTAATTTCTTTTCTAGTTCAGCGACATCTTTGATAGATGCTCCGGTATCTTTAACTGATTCTGCCCAAGTATTTATTTTTTTACGTCGTAAATCTGTTAAACCATTACCACGTATCGCATTTGTAAAATGTTCTGTAACTCGTTCAGCTACACAGTTTATTCTTGATTCTGACAATTTCATAGGTTTTAGATCCCCGACGTCAGGTTTATTATTCAACGGAAATATTGCATATACGACTGCAGTAACTGGGTAGCTCCGTTCATAATATACCTTATCAATACCAGTCATTATTCCGGGCTTAGATTTATTATTTAAGAGAACAATATTATTTCCTGATTGTATGTGTACTGGATCGCGTTTGTCACGAATAATCCAAATATCTTCTTTTGTATTTACAATAAATTTTATTAAAATAAAATATTTTGATCATCAAGGTAATTAATAATTATTTTTCCTCGTTCGTCATTCATTATATTAGTAACATTTCCGACTCTGAATGTTGACCATACATGAACTGCGCCATCGTCACGAAATTCATTTTTTGCTTCACGAATACGTTCGGTTATATCCTCATCTGTTAATGCCAAATCTTGCATCAAAGTACTATATTTATATTCTGATAGTCTGTCAAGATCAAATCTAGCATGAGAAGGTTCAATTGCCGATAATTTCTCCATATAATTAAGACAAGTATTTAAATTAAAATTTTAGTATATATATAATGATTGAAACAAAGAACAAATGTGCTTGGCTCAAAATTGGATATACTTCTCTTTGTAATAAACCGTGTGTGAATGAATACTGCGGAAATCATGCACAAAGTATCAAAAATGGAAGTACAGGACCAATACCGTGTATTCAATGTGGTGTTGGAGTCAGAGGAAAAACTCAATTGTGTCTAAAATGTGGCGGAAAAAAATATAGAGAATTAAAACGATATTATGACAAAAAAAATAATACATCACCAGGTAAATCTCCTATACAAACCGTAGAAGATTATCTGGTTAGATTTCAAAATAATGATTTAGACAAATAATATTATATATATATAAATGGAGCAAAACGAATTTGTGAAACATCCAGTATATACAAATTATGAAGCATCCCGAGATGGTGTAATCAGACACTGCAGATTGAAAAAACCAGTCGGTAGTCTTGATATTAAAGGTTATTTTAGATTTAATGTTGCTAGAGGAAAAAGATACTTATCAAGTAGATTCGTATTTGAATGTTTTCATGGAGTAGTTGAAAATGGACTTATAGTTGATCATATTGATGGAGATCCCCAGAATAATAATCTATGTAACCTGCAAGCTATTACACCTAGTCAGAATGCTGCACGTGGAAATACTGGAAAATATCCAAAGATCCCGAGGTCAGTTAAATCCATAAATACAGAAACAGAACAGGAAATAACTTTCCCATCAATTAATGCGGCTGCAAAATATTTTAGCATACATCCACAATCAGTACATGATGTTGCAGATAAAATATACAGATCTGCATATTCAATAAAATATGATCAGCAGATAATATTTGAATATATCTAATTCTGTACTCTTAACAAATAAATTGTATATAGTTCGACTCTATATTTTACCTTCACCGTCGCTGCTCTCGGTGTCACTTTCACTTTTGACAGAATCAAATAATATAATCTTTCTTAATTGCATTATACGATTATCCACGATCTTCTTTTTCTCGTATTCACGAGATAGTTCGGATCTAATATTTTCGATCGAACGTGCAAGAGGCGCAAATAGCTTTACTTGTTTTTCATTTACCATCGCCAAGGATTCTAACATAGACTGATAAATTGATTTTACAAATTTATAATTGGATGGTAATGTGTATTTATTGTCAATTTTTCTTTGTTTTAATATTTCATAATCGCATAATATTTTTTCAGGATCGAGATTATCAGATAGATTTATTTTGTTATGTTTTAATTTTTTAATAGCATAAATAATATCATTTATATTTTCTTGGTTCATTATATAATAATTATTTATTTAAAATAAAAAATATCAGTCTCTGAATAATTATTTAAAAAAATGTAGTCCCATAAACCCATCAGATAAAGAAATCTGTAACTATTTCATGAATCAGATTTTTTTTCCTTTATTATATTAGGAAATATTTAATCAGACGTTCTAAGAGCGTATATATAAATTAATATTAAGAGATTCTTGTCTTAGATCCAAAATATTTCCTGCCTGGTCAGTGAGTTTGAAATTTATTCTTGTCAAAAATGGATTATGAACTCGTAGGTACACGGGGTTAATTGGTTCAGACACAATTAGCCAACCTGGCGGGTCTTTAGGGCTAAATGAATATAGTATATACCCCTGTTCCGCAGTGGCACTGCGGTGATTAGATTTTGAAAGATCTACTTGATAACTGTCATCAATTACATCACATACCAGATTGACTGCGATTGTTGTTGTTATATTAACAATACCAGGTGAGATATGGCGACCACCACCGTGTGGATCATTATTATATTTAAGAATAGTTGGTGTAGGTATTAATTTTTTCCATGAATCACATATTCTTTTAAATTGTTCATCAATAAGATCATTAACTTATTTCTTTAGCTCTTCAGAGTTAAATCCAGGAATTATAAATGTTGATAGTTGTTCTCGCGTAATTCCGAAATGTTTTAGAAATATTATTGTGAACAGAAGATTTAGTCTAACACCTCGAGGTGGACCGTCTTCATTAACTATATATAACTCTTTATATCGTTTATCTGCTGCTATGTTCACTAATTTTTTTCTCTGTTAACAATAATATCATTCATGAACTCTAGGTCTGAAGCAACTCGATTCAAATGTTGTATTACTTCAATTATTT
>JAECUM010052868.1:0-14191 GCA_016617855.1 Megalonaias nervosa
TTAGATGTCCGGTAAAACCTGTTGTTTCATTTAATCTCGAAACAGATGAGGAAATCAAATTTCCTTCAATCTCATCTGTTGCTCAATACTACAAGATAATTTCCAGGGTAGTAAAATTTGTTGCTGATAGAATAATAAGATCAGCTTTTTCAAGCGAATACGATGCATGGATTATCTTTAGATACGATAATTAAATATATTTGCTAGCTCCTTTTTGGTTAAGCAATTATGAGCAAACGCTATAATATCATCTTTATCAAATTTCAGCGTCATTATTGCGCTATCGTTAAGTTTATTTTTTTCTGCTGCTGTTAGCAATATCCTATCATTTTCGCCTTGCGTAGCAATAACATCAACAGAATAAGAGTTATACCCTAACAGACATTTTCTCATTGCTTCAGCTAGTTCGTTATAATTTAATATATTAACTTTTTGTTGATATTTTACTTCGTTAGTCATCTTATAACAATAAATTAGATAAAAGGATATTATAATATGAACTTGATGAAAAGACTTGCTGATATATACGCGGAAGATACAATCGCAAGTGATACAATCACTAACGACAAAGTCGCAGACAATATTACAATCACTAACGATAAAATAGACAAATTTTCTAGCTATAGCGAAGATAATATTTTATTTAATAATGACGATGAAGATGAGATAGTCGCCGTCTCCGACAGAAAAAATTACAGCAGACCGACAACTGGACGATATAATGTTAAGTATCACATTGCTAAAAAAATAAAAAAATTTAATTTTACTGTTGCCCAACAACAAATATTTTGGCAGCTTATCAAACCGTTTTAAATCTAAAAATAACTGGCCAGCAAAGGAGCATAAAATACGATTTTATTTTTGCTAAAATATTCAATTTAATGCCAGTTGATGATGCAAGAAAATTACATTTAATTTCGTTATGTAAAACTATCAAATGTAAATCCGTACTTGTGAAATACGAACAAATTTATAATAACATTATTGGATCGACTTAGTTGGTATCCAACTATTAAATTTATCTCTAAACCCGCGCCACTTAACTAAACTTTTATTGCCTTTTTTCCCAATAACTTTTTCGATAACGAAAACATCTTGTTCAGTTTTCTGAAGTTCCTGCTCGTAAAAACTGCCAGTTATAGGTTCGCCTAATAAATCTTTTAACGAGTATGTTACAGGTATTGTTAAAAGTACTTTATCAACAACAAATACTCCTTCGCTCCAGTTTGGAGTAAATCCTTTTTCAAATGTTTTTTTCGTTAAAGTAATTCTAACTATATCACCAACTTTAAATTTATGTCTGCGGTACATGTTTTCATTTGCTAATATTGGATTTTTAATTGCGTCGTTTGGCGACATTTTGGTGATTCGGTGCTTCGTGTTATTATATTCATCAACTATCTGCGGAAGCTTATCGACATATCTGTTTGTGTTTTTAGCTGTCAAATATTTGTGCATTTTTTCATTTAGCGTGGGATTAAATCGCTCGACGACAACGCTTTTATCCTCGTTCCCTGTAACATACTTTTTGATATTATTTTGGAGCAAAAACTGCTCAAATATTTTATTAAAAAATTCTGCTCCGTGATCGGTCCAGATTCTATTTGGTTTTCTTTCTGTACTAACGATAACCTGTTTTAGCGCGTCAGTTATTGACGTTCCTGTCTTGTCTGAAACTGGAACACTAAAAGCATATTTACTAAAAATATCTATGACATTAAACAAGTATTTTTTATTATCATTAAATTCGGCAAGATTTGACACATCTACTAAATCTATCGCCCAGATGTCATCAACGGCATTTGCGACAACTTTACGTCGCGTAAACTTTTCTTTTTAGGTTTGTGTGATTCAGCTGCAAGATCATCATACAATTCTTCACCGAGTCCTAATTTATATTTTGCTCCAATAAAACCCTGCACCAGCCTTCTATCAAAACGTTCTCGCACATTTGTCGGTTCATATCACGAAGTTCGTCTAACATTATTTTATCACAACCAGCCTTATCTTGCTCGTTGTTCCGGTAGCAGATATCATGGCGCATTGCTATCTCATCAACTTGATTGTAAGGCTCTTGTCCTGGCAGCGGATTATCGTTCTCGTCGAGTTGTTTGTCTAGTGGATTATAAGGTCCAGTATATTTATAGCCTGGCAATGTCCAGCCTCCTTTTGGTTTTGGCAATTTGCCAATTACTTTATGTATGTCTATACCTGTTCCTATTATTTCTCTGTTGTTGCATTGCTGACAGTATGTGACAATTTTATTTTGCTCAAGATATAAATCACTATCACAATTACAATTGCATCTCATTCTGTTAATTAGTCGTCTACTAAAATAACGTCAGGGCAACCAGCTCCCAACGACTTTATCGCTGGGGATAATTTCTTTAAAAACATACTTTTTCTTTTTCCACAAATTGCGCAAAGACTTTTCAGCATCGTCCTGTTGTTCTTTGTTTTTTCTGTTGTTTCATTGATATTTTCTGTTTTAGTTTTACATTTGAGACAATATGTTGACATTATATATTTGTAAGTTTAGATAAAATTAATTGCAATCTCGTCATTAGCGTGAGAAGGTTGCTTGTCAAACTGTAAAATAAAATTTAAAAAATTAAATTTAGGCTGGGACATTTATTTAATGAACATTATACAATAATATCCACAAGCAGAAGTTCCAACAGGTTGAAGTTGATTGGACGAATAATATATTATTTTATATTTTTTGTTTATATATTTTTTTATTGCGTCGCTCGAAGGAAGTCCAAACGAGTCAAATAATTGTTATTATAAACTGCTACCCAATGTGTACCAGATCCGTCATTGAAATCTTTTATATTTATCACGCAGGAACCACCTGTGATGTTAGTAAGTTCATCCTTAGAATAAACTCCGTGGAGATTGTTTACTTATTTTAGCTTATTAAGTATATCAAAGTTACTTAGCGGGGTGGCCGTGTTCCCGGTAATGTTAGTCCTCGTCCTCCTATTCCTAGCAGATTTGGTAGTATACTTCCCGCTAGTCCCGCTAAAAGTAAAGGAAGAAATCCTCCTTGTTTTGTTCGAGGACGCTTTGTTTTCCTTTTTTTCGACGATTTTGTTTTTCGTTGTTGCATTATATTTATCAGTCACATACAATTTATCTTTAGACTATTTTTTTTATACCACTGCCAACAATACCACGACCTTCAACTGCTTTTTTCGTTGCGCCAGATATTGCTCCAGACGCTGCTGCTAGTCCTAATGTACCTAACACCGGCAAAATTTTAGGTCGTAACGTTCTCGCTATCACTGATAATGCCGAACCAAAGAAACCACCTTGTTTTGCCATCGCTGTTATTTGTGCGGCACTTAAATTTAAAACAAAAGGTTTTTTACGATCGTACCTGTTTACTTGTTTTTTGGTTAACATTAATTTTGTTAAAATACCCTTGGAAATGTCAGGGTTGATTTTTAATGATCCTGCCGTTGTTTAGAAACAGAAGCTGCTTATTTTTTAACTTGACCATCAGTCAAATATATTTCTTTTATAATATATTTTGTCATCTTATATTAAAGTTACAGATTAAACTTGTACTGTCATTTTACCTCCAACAGAATCAATCGTAATAAATCTGTCGCTGATCACTAGCGCGTACACGTACAGCTGCTCTACTGGAACTGCTCCTAGTGTCCAAGTAATTTCAATATCAGCTGTTGAGTCAACAGCTCGCTCGCTATGTTTACTAACATCAAAATAAAATATTGGATAAAGTGTACGAAATTCATCTACTGATATCTGAGATCCATCTTCAACATCCTGATATTTTTGCACTGCGTCGAGCAGATACATGTAAGGTCGAGTAATATTTTTATTAGCGTCATCTGCAAAATTACATTCTATCGCTCGTTCTGGATATTGCTTCGAATTTAGTCTAGCATGTATTCGTCTAACATCAACGTTATCAAATATCGCATTATTTTGTTGTTGGTTACCACGTCGCGCTTGCTGTTGAAATACAACAAATAATTGCCTCGGCAGTTGTTCGCTTGATGTTGTTGTAACTCACCATGTGTAGTCGGTAGTATTCGGAACTGCTGTTTGATATATTTTATGTTGCTGAAAATAAATTCTGTTTGTATGTTTATCGAGTATACTGTTTAAATCTGACATTTTATCGATTGACGGAGTTATTCGTGGCATCCATAGCGCAAGTTTGTTTATGATAAATTGTACATCAGCTCCGCCTGACCTAAACAGGCAGTCGTTTTGTTCTGCTCGATCTAAAATAAGTGTATGTTTAACTCCACGAAATACTTTATTGTAGTCCCTACAAAAGCCAAATATTGTACTTAGTGGCAGCATCATTCTAATTTGACGTGATACTGCTGAAAGTTCTTTTCTCCTAGCAAAACCTTCATTGTAACGTGAATGTCTTATGCTAATTGTGTCATTAATCAAATTCAACATTGCAACGCCGTTTGCAGCTGCTCCTGGTGGAGCTACTCCAATATTATTACAAGCAGCAATAAGTGATACTCTTGTAGCGGCTTCATTAGCGTCTGCAGCTGGTGCGGCTATACCAAAATTAGCAGCATTAGTAATAAGAAAATCTCTTACAATTGCAGCATCTGCAGCGGCATCATCCCCATGAGCCATAAAACCTTTCATAAAAAGTTCGGTCGATTCAGCTGAACCACGTCCAGTATCTTTAAACCACATCATGTTCGTTGCAGTTGATCTTGAATAATCATCAGAAAACGAAATAATATTTAAGATTGTACTTGCAACTTGCAGGTGACTTGAAATATCCTCAACAGTTTGATTGGCCAGTTGATATCGAGCACTTTTGAATAAGCACCAGCCATTATTTATAAGAGCTACTTCTGTTCCAGCTGCAATTGCAACAGGTCGGATTGGCCACTGTCATAATCTGACCGCGAACTTCTAATATTGCTTTGTGTGGCAGTAGAAATACATCTTCGTCTCGAGTATTAAATGTTCTAATACCAGCTTTATTTGGTTCATTAGAATTTTCATCGAGATACTCAACATACTCAAATTCTGTTACAGTGTCATCGATGTCATAAGTTTCTGCTAAATCGAGATAATTTTTAACAGACATTTTTTATTTATTAGATTATATAAAATTTTATTGCGGCGCTGTTACTTTAGATATTAATTTTTGTATAATCTGCTCGCCCTTTGGTGATAAAAGTTTTTTTTTGTTGTTGTTATCATAGCACGTTGAGTTTCTTTTGTTGGAGCGATTTCTGATATAACTTGTTTTATCTCAGATGTAGACGGTGTGCCTTTTATTTTATCAGCTATTTTTGTCCCACCGCAGTTCCAGCAGCAGATGCAGCTCCAGTTGCAAAAGCTTTACCTGCGTCAAGTGCAATTGGTGCAACTTTATGCGCGATTCCCGGAACATTTTCAATAATTTTAGTAAATATATTTCCAAAAAATCCTCCAACTATTTTTCTTCGATAACATTTTTTTCTCTATTTCATTATATCAAGGGTTTGTATAAAACTACACAACGCGTAAGTGTAAATAATAAGTAACAGCCTCGTTATTCAGATCCAGCTGTCGGCCAGATTGATCTGTCAACTGCATATTTATTGTTGTTATTTGATTTTCAACATTTAGCGGATAATAAATAACTTGCCGTGGACTAATTTGCATGAGCGAGCCCGGTGGAACTTCTGGCGAGAAACTATATATCGTTTGTCCTTTACTATCTTGGGCTGAGTAAGATCTAAAAGCAATAGAGCAATTTATTAATATTGTGTTTACGTCAGTTATATTTACCGGCAGTTCACCGTCAAATGTTATAGTTTGTTCTGTGGTTGATCCATATTGCTTGTGAGTAAATCCAATCAGCGATGCTATGCTTGTTGATGATGAAAAATCTATTATCAAATTATTTTTTAATGTTATTCTAGCGCGTAATGTGTTATAGTTTGGTGTTAGCTCAAAATTGTCTGAAACTCCTCCATTTTTCGTTATTAATTCGCGTATCGTCTTATTTAAATCAGTTACGTTGTAGGCTCCTTGCGGAATTTTAACCGATTTCCACGTAGGTCTTAGAGCTGGAGTTAAAGTAAAATCAAATTTATCGTTTACACCAGTTTTTACGTTAGCCATAGAATGCCAGCACGTGCAGGAAATTAGTCCAATTTCATACCGTTTTTCAGTATCAAGTTGCATTGGCGGAATAAAATTGACTGAAAAATTTGCGCTATCTTTAGCGGCTGTACTAGAGTCTAGCAATAATGTTGTTGACATTGTTATTTATTATATTTTTACAAAATTAAGTCGCGGTGTAAAGTTTCGTATTCGGCAGATGTTAATAAATTTTCTGATCTTACATGATCTAATATATCAATAATTTCATTATCAATTTCAACACTAATATTACCAGCTTCTTTTGATGATATCAACAGCATTAATCTGCCTATCATCTCAGCAGTTGATGTAAATATTTTTACACCGGTTCCAGTTTTTTCTTTTTCAGCTGTCTTTAACCTTTTAGAAAGTTTATCATAATCATCAACCAACCGACTTAATTCAGTTTGTCTTTCAATAGGATCTTTTATGTCCTTTGAGACAACTTTATCAGCTTTCATACGTATTTCATCTATTTCTTTTGCCTCACTACTAAACTACTAGTGCGATAACTATGATATATGTCAATTTTTATATTACGAATAGCTTTGATATAAAGATCGGCAATAATCCCCCGTCGGTATTTTGAGATACTGTCGCGGTAGCTTTCATTTTCCAGTTTTATGTTGCCGAGATGTTTCTTACTTTGATCTTTTATTTTTTCTAACTTACTAATATTTTCTTTGGCGTTGTTTTTTTAATATCGTATATTCTCACATTTTTAGAACCGTATTTTTCGTTAAATGATTCATATTCATGATCTTTTATTTTGTCATTTATACTCTCTAGAGCATCTTTAAAATTTTGCTCTTCTTGGATATCTAGTCCATGTTCTTTTCTAAATGCTTCTTTTTTTTTTTAGCTTTTTCTTCCTCACGCATCTCCTCCAAAATTATTTGAGCTTTACTTTTTTCATTATCTCGTCTAACATTCTTCCAATCGGATCAACTGATACTCTTTCTGATAATCTTCGTTCAAGTAAAAGTGGATTATTTAATAGCCGTCTTAGTTCAGCTTGTCTAGCAGCAGAATCAGCAATATCAAGTTCTCTAGCTAACTTTACCTTTTCTTCATCAGATTTTCTAATAATTTTTGCAGCAGCAGCTTCTTGTTGTTCTTTAACAAGCCCGACTAAACCTTTTTCCTGTAGTTGCTTAACTTCTTCTTCTGACAGTGGTTTAGTTTCAGGTTGTTTTCCAAGTAGTGCTTCAGTAACTGGTTTGAGAATCGTAGCTGTTGTTTCTGCAGCAGTTACTTCTCCACGTCGTGCTTGCTGCACTTTTTGCTTAAACGCTGCTTGAGATTGAGCAAGTCTTTTTTAGATCTTGCTCGTTTATCCATAATTATTATATATAAATTTTATAAAATTTTAAGAAGTGGAAAACACCTTACTGCAGATAACTGTCAATACAACAGCGAAACATTTTAGTTGGATCATGTGTAAGTTTATCAAATAAGAAAAAGTTATATTTATCTTTTGTAGCTTTATGATATAATTCGATAAATTTATCTTTTGTCACGTCACCGCATTGTTCGTTTGCAATATTTCTAACGTCAACATTGATCAGTCCTGGAAATAATATAAAACAACCAGTATTTCGTCTGATAAATCTGTCAACATTATAAAAACCTTGGGCGAGATAAACAGAATTACAATCGAGACAGTGAAAAATACGATCTTATTTTGTTCATTTCTACATTGTTTAGCGGAATATCGTCAAAAACTACTATCTTATGTTCATGTGAGTCGAGTTGATTAACTGGAACAAGATCTTCTGGTTGTTTGATAATAAAAAAAAAATCTTCGCCAGCCTCAAGATCATCATGAAGTTTATTATTATATTTGCTTAGTAGCTCGTACTTATCTTGCTGCGGATTAATTGTATAAATATAAACTCGATCGTAATTAAAATTATCACCAAGAAGTAAATTCATAAGCAAATCTGTTTTTCCCGATCCAGTTCGCCCAACAATAAGATAATGACAATCTGGAAGTTCATTGTTATGTTTATGTTTCACCAACCGCTCTGTATCAAAGTTTAATATCGACGATTTTGCCATTGTTTGTTATATAATTTTATGTTATATTAAACTGACTAATGTTGACAATTTTATGTAGGACAATAAATAATGAGCTACTATATAAAATTTGGAACATTAGTAGACAATTCAATGTCAAAAACTGAAAGTACAACAATAACAGACGGCAAGATTGATTTATCAGGTTACCTGAAAAAATCCGGTGACACAATGACAGGAAACCTGTTTATGTCAAATCAACGAGTATTAGGATTAGAAACAGCGTATCCACCAATAAATGTTAATAACACACAAGCTGTCAGTTATGCACAACTAAAATCTGTTGATGACAACAAGTTGTCGTTGACAGGAGGAACTTTAAGCGGTAATTTAGATATGTCAGAAAAAAAATTAATAAATTTGGAGACCAGGTATCCACCAGCAAACTTAAATTATACACAAGCGGTAAGTTATGCACAGTTGAGGTATGTGGATGATAACAAACTTGATAAAATCGGTGGAACGGTTATAGGTAATATCAACATGTCGGAAAAAAATATAAATTTGGAGACTGCATATCCGCCAGAAAACTTAAATCAAATGCAAGCTGTAAGTTATGCGTAGCTAAAATCTGTTGACGATAATAAACTTAACAAAGCCGGCGATACAATGACAGGTAACCTGTTTATGTCAAATTCAAAAATAACTGGATTACCGACAACCTCACCACCAGCTAATGATGCTGATGCTGTTAGTTATGCTCAATTAAAAGAAGAACTTGCTTCATACCTTAAAAAATCTGGTGGACCAATGTCAGGTAATATAAACATGAGAGACAAAAAAAATAACTACGACATATGTTCCAGTTAGCCCTAATGATCTGACAAATAAGTCGTATGTTGACAGTCTGTCTAGTAGTATAAAACGAAATAAAAACAATGTTGGATATATTCCAACACTTTATAAAGCAACTGACAACCGAGCCGGGTTTGAGGTAAGCGCATCAACATATTATCTCGAAAATTATCCTTATTACGCTTTCTCTGATAGACATGAGTGGACGACAAACGGAGAAGTTGAAAACTTTTGGATTAAAATTAAATGTCCTACTACATTTGCTATTTGGCAATTTCATTTGCGAGGTCGATTAAATTCTAGTGTTGGTCGAATTTATAATATGCGATTGGAAGGATCAAATGACGATATCGACTGGACAACATTGTATAGTAAAACAGACACTTATATTTCAACAACACAATATTTTACAATCCCGACAGAAAACACTGTTAACAAGTACTTATATTTTCGAGTTAATGTTTTAGCTGCTGAACATCCATTTCCAGGACTGACAGCATTTCAGATATATACACTTGATGATCAAATTTAATCTAATGCTATAAAATAATGTCAGAACCACCAATTATAACCATTGCGAAAGAATGTTATGATAATATTTTAAACCTCAACAAAGATGTTGGAGCCGTTAATGAAACAGCAAAAATGTTACAAAGTCTGAAAAAACTTAACATCGAATCATTGAACAATCCAACATTGTCAGCAAATTTTGCTAATTTTATTCACGTTATATATATGCGAGGACCACAACTGAAAAACGCAATAGAAAACTTTGATATTATAAGCAGATACTGTCATCCTGATGAATTTTTAGAAGAACAAAAACAAGTTCAAATTATATTTAAAAAAAATATTACTCGAGCTTGATTGGTCTAACATAGATTTGATGATAAAATCAGATTTAATAAAAGCACGAGTTTATAGTGGAAGAACACTAGAAGAAAGACGAATAAATGAAAATCATACTCGTCTTGACAAACTAGTGGAAAATACAAAAATGAGAATAAAAAGAAACAAAAAGTTATATGATAGTTTTTCAAAACGAGGTATATTTAAACATCTCGGTGTGTACTACCATGACAAAGAAACCTTAGTTAAAATCGTTACTATGACGTCAGACGCAGAGTCAATTATTAAAGTGTACGCAAACGCAATTTTGACAATGATACGTAAAAAAGACTCAGAATTTGATCCGATTATTGTTAACAAGTCTCTAAAGATAATCAAAAGTTTAGACGATGAAATTAGTAATTTTAATGATGATGAGCGAGAAAAGTTTTTTTTACAGAAGTCGATCAAACAAAGTTGGAAGTAAAGTCTGATTCCTATTATGATATAAGTGAAGAAGACGATGTTCCATTCCCATCAATCCAGTACTCTAGACAATTGTCACTACGAAATTATTACAACGAAATCAAAACAATACTCACAAAACCATATGAAAAATTAATGTTAAAAGTAGCTTCTGCTGTTGGTCTTCTTACAATTGAACTAAATCAGCTTAAGAAATTGATGCTAGCAAATTTCATAGTCGCATATGCAATTATCAGACAACATCTTGTTCTCAAAAATTACACTTTAGATCAGTTGAATTTAGTATTAGGGTATATTGAAGAAACAGAAATCGATTACAGTAATTTGGTGAATAAAACAGATTTATATGAGAGTGAAGTAGGAAATAGTTTTGATTCATACGCTTGGTTAAAGAAACAATATGTACTAACAGATAAACACTATGATGATACTTCGTCAAATGTTTATGACAAATATAGAGTTTTTAGCTGATCCTAAAAATAATAAACTCCGCGAGTTTCTCGATTCGATTGTTGGTGCTAGAACTTTTGTCTTTGTATAAAATATTGTATAATGAAAAAACAAATCATCGATTTCAATCACATTTCAGAAGAAATTCCAAAACAAGATGTTGACGCACTAGTACAATATTATAAATTTTATCATAAAAACCTCTGGTGTGTAAAAGAATGTTATAAATACTACCGTAAAATACTTCGGATAATATCATATTTACCACTGCTAATGACTAGCTCTGGTATAATTTCAAGTGGAGCATCATTAAATCCGTTTTTGTTAATAATATCAGGCGTTGTTGTTTCTCTTGCAACAGCGTGTAAAAAAGTTGAACCTCGACTTGTGACTAAAAAAAATGCCAGCAAAACAGCTAGCATAACTTATAAAAAATTACTTGATCAGATACGATCTTACTTACGAGGTGTAAAATATGATATGGACGATTTAATACGCGAGTTTCGTATTATTGACAGTATGTTAACGGATATCCTACCAATGAGAGTCAGCAGGTATGAAAAAGATTATCAAAGAAAGTATGTTAATGATAGAGTATGAAATTTTGTCTAAACTTTAGAAATAATGTTTCACTTACATTCTTACTCCAGCGAATAAATCCTACGCGTAATTGAAGGAGGTAGAGGTCCTGAACTAGAAATCTCCTAGCTAAAAACTGTAAGTCGTTTTGGGATAGGGGTTGGTGGGTCTCCGAGATGGTAATTTGTATTTGTTTGGAGGGTCTCTGAGATGGTAATTTATATTTGTTTAGAGGTGGGTAAAAGTCTTGGATTATATTTGAGGTAGAAATCTCCTAGCTAAAAACTGAAAGTCATTTTGGGATAGGGGTTGGAGGGTCTCCGAGATGGTAATTTATATTTGTTTTGAGGGTGGGGAGAGGTCCTGGAGATAGAAGTCTCCATTTCCCTTACTACTGTTTGTTCATTATCCCGGCCTTTTATACCAAGAACTGAAGCGAGTGAGGCATGCATCATCAAAACAAATCCTCAAACCAGATGAATTTTACAGAATTAAATTACCTGTGATTACCTTTCAAGATTGATTGTTATATTAATATACAGTCACCTTAGATTATTTCCTCAATGTAACTTTCATCAGCTGTTTGATTTATTAGTAGAGACGACATTGCAAAACAAATAAATAATGCTTGCTGCGATAAACTGAGATTTGCCATCAGTTATTTAAAGAAACATATACATCAGCTAGTCTGGAATAGAAAAGGGATCAGAAAAAAAATAAAACTGTTTCAACGGAAAAGTGACTGCCTTAAAGAAAACACGAGGAATACAGAGCAATTATCGATTGGTAATATTCTGAAAGGAATTGAACGTGGACGCATCCTTCCAAACGATTGATTGTCGTACAAAAGACAACATATGTACATTGATAAATGAAGTAAAACATATAGTGTATATACTCATTTTGTATCCTTAATTTTAATGAAGTTTCAGGCTGAAAAATAAAAATATACATATCACACAGAACACTATGATTTGCTGGAAACGTGTTTTCTTTAAGGCAATCACGCCTTGGGTTAATCTCTCGACCTGTCGTGCCACTGGAGATAAGGCTGAGAATGCTGAGTCGAAACGTTATGTTGTTGTAAACATTAATGCCTTCGTGAGAAAAGCGACAAAAAATGTGTGGATAGTATATACAGCTTATCTTTTGAATGTACAGCAAAAATACCCCCTACTTTTATTGCATCTGAGGGTATGGTATGAGGCGAGTAAATCAATCCACACTTGTACAATTAGCAATATATCCTACACTATCATCCTTTGGTTTTGACCAGAGTTTTCTTTCCGTCGGGTAACAGCTTACATAAAGTATTATCCTAGCAAACCAGAATACCTTATGTAAAGATATATATTTTCTTTTCAAATATAATGATTTTATGCTAATTTTTCAGCTTGAAAAGGACCACTTTGACATGAAATTAATTAAAGGCCAAGAAAATCGTTAATGATCTTATTTTGTTTGTACAAGGCGCAATTTTGTAAGTCTTAGGAAAATAACTGATACACCTAAATAAAATTTACAATAATACCGTCGAAATTTTTGTCCCGTTCAGACCAAACATAATATGACCGTCTATAACCTGTATTTTCAGTAGAATATGGTCAAAACCTAAGAAACTTTTACCGTTAAAACCATTAAGTCATTGTGATGTGGTAAGGGTACATGGCAGAGACTAATCTCTGCACTGTGCGTACAGAATGTCTTATCTTTGGGCAGTCCCTCCTCTTAACGTACAACATTCTCAAATACAAATACAAACGTGTTATACATGAACGAATTTACAAGGGTAACAATACTAAGGAATAAGATGTGTGTGTGTGTGTGTGTGTGTGTGTGTGTGTGTGTGTGATTTGGATTTTTAACGTAGCGTTAACAATTTTTCAGTCATATCGCTATGATGTCTGCAGTGTGGCAGTTTATAGTGATGTCTAGCACTGGGGCACCATGCCGCAGACAGGTAGCATGATGTCCCACCCAGTCACATTATCCTGACACCAGGCCGACCAGTCCTAACACTAACATCTTAATGCTGAGCGCCAAGCGAGGCAGCTGTTAGTACCATTTTTGTAAGTCTTTGGTATGAATCGGCCGGGATTCGAACCCACGACCTCCCGCATGCGAGACGGACGCTCTAACCACTAGACCACCGGAGCGGTCGAATAAGATTTGACTTTGAATGATCTAGAAGAGTGTCATTGTGCTAGAGATGATCAATACTTCTCTGAGTCAAGGAAAAAAAATAGACATAATAGTCACTAAAACATATTTCAATGTTTTTCATCATTTCTAGAGAAATCACTTTAAAAAAT
Organism: Megalonaias nervosa; assembly: GCA_016617855.1. Taxonomy (NCBI): domain Eukaryota; kingdom Metazoa; phylum Mollusca; class Bivalvia; order Unionida; family Unionidae; genus Megalonaias; species Megalonaias nervosa. The sequence continues at coordinate 13,677 of JAECUM010052868.1, forward strand.
TTCAGTAAATGTTCTAATGGGATTCCCAGACTGCGTTGATGAAGCAAATACAAGCAATATTGTCCAAACACCATCGAATTCGATCCTTCTAATCTTATTTTATTGAATTGCATAGATGGGGCAGTTCTTCTCATAAAGCCTGGAGGAGGTAATCCACAGGAAACAAAATATTCCACTCTGTGGTCGTCAAGAAAGTAAATGACTATCCCGTTGGTTCTGGGTTGATGCTTATCGCCCATGTTGATGGCATAAGCTCCACGGTCTTTACATTTTTCACTAGGATGTTCATCATTAGAACACGCCATTGGATTCCAGCTAGAACATCTGATGGAGAGCTTCTGCCTGTCGGAAAGAGCTAATTTGAGACGATGAGAAGGTGCACGGTACTCAATCAGAACATGCTTATTGGATTGGCTAGTGCCTTGTAAAACTGCAAAACGGATTATTAAAAATAATTCAAATGGTATCGACGAAATGTCGAGCATTACAAATATATCCTGCAGGAAGTTCTCATG
>JAECUM010052869.1:0-18942 GCA_016617855.1 Megalonaias nervosa
TATTGTTACGTATATGTAATTAAATTGCTTGTGTGTTAGTTTTAAAATTCTTTTTTTCATATTTTGTTTCATTGCATTTTATTGTAATGATTATTTTCACGGGATTCGATATTTTTTCAAGTAAATTCTGTTTATTTCGAACGTAAAACCCATTACAGAAGCAGTATTGTTAGCTCACTCTGGTACACAGTTTTGTAAACATCGAGTGCTAACGATTGGCTATTTCCAAGGTTATTTCGGCCCGCGCGTTAACTGGATTGTAAACAGCCTTTCTATTTTATATATTTTCAGAGTGAGAATTTGGTTTTTAGATAGGGCTATTCTAGCAACGTGACAATTATCATTTTTTTTTTTTATTACGCTCTTCGATGTTAAGAGACCACCTGATCCAACACGTGAAACTGAAATAACGTTTTAGTTGGGTTTTAATACCCGTTCTCAGAGTTTTTCATTTAATCGCATTCTTGACACCTCGAGGATACCAGGTGTTTTATATTGTTGATGCCTTCTTGTTTTGAAGTTTTTCTATTTTTTGGAATTTAATAATTTATTCTCTAGAAAAGTAAACAAGTGTACTTTTTTATAAAACATTCTAGGAAAAAGAAATTCAGTGGAAATTTATTCTGGAGTTATAAGGAAACATAAACTGTGATTCAATAGAGGATCTGTTACCACCAGTACAACGGTCTCATCTGACGTCATCGCCTCCATATTGGAATTTCATCGAAATTCGAACTTGGATTTTATTAGAACTGTTTAGTGATAGGACTTGTATTTTTCAACCTTAGGATTAAATTTTGGATTATATTCACAAACCGTAAGTCCTATTTTCCAATTTTTACATAGTTTTCTAGGGAAATAAATTATTTTGTTAAAATATAAAAAGCTTGTTGGCTTCACTCTTTTCTCTTTATATTTTTGTACGAGTCTACACGTAAATATATATATATATATATATATATATATATATATATATATATATTATGTTTTGGATACTTTTGATACAGACATTCAATACAGGCATGAAGCTGGCAAAACATAATTAAGTTTAGTGTAGAATATAATACTTCTATGTGCAATTTAATACAGAGAATGTTTAAACCCAACTGAAATATTACATGCCGTGGTCCTGTTTTGTAAGTTCCTCTTACATTGTCATTTCATGACAATGGTAATGAAATTATTTGTTAAGTTTTACAAAACTTGTTGGTTTTGCTTCTTTCTGTTACTTTCTTGGGACCATAGAGTCGTAACAGAAATTGGGGAATCATCCGGGTTATGAATTTAAGAAATATCTCGGTCAAGTATTTGGTGAAAAAAGGAAGGTTTTGATGCAACCACTTTAGGGTCATTTAGTAAAACTCTATCTAGCTCTGAAATCCAATTAAAAGAATTAAAATTAATAAACCAAAGGGAAACAGAATTAAGAACATTTCAGCTGGAAAAAGAAGAAAAAGAAATGGAAAGGAAAATGCAAACAGAGAAAGAAGAAAGAGAAAGAGAAATTCAAATTAATTTAAGAAGGAAGAAAGGAAAGAATTTATCAACATGGTGAAAATGTTCTGGTAATCTTGCCTATACCTCAAAGTCCTCTTCAGGTTCTGTATTATGGTCCCTATACAGTTAAAAAGAAAGTAAGTGACTTATATCATTAACACTTGCTAGACGGAAAGAGAAACGGCTCTGCCATACAAATATGTTAAAGGAGTATGTTGGTAGAGATAGTCCTGTTAATCACTCAGTCAATTTAGTTATACCTGTCCCACACAGTGAGGATTTAAATGATGTCGTGCAACCGGATTGTAGCGTCTTTGATTTAACCAGGCTTCGAAAGGAAATATGAGTGAATCTGGGCCAGAAACTTTCACATCAACAGCCACAGGGAAAGAATGAATTAAAGCAGCAAAAATGTAAAAACACTTGTTTTCAGATGTTCCAACACAAAAAAGTCTACCATGACGTAAACATGGTAGATTCTACACCTGTAAATCAGCATCCTCACAGGATGAACCCTCTCAAGCAGGAATGTTTGATAAGGAAAACTGGATATTTGTTGGAGAATTAGTTTATTGAACCAAGCAAAAGTAACTAGAATTCACCATGTATTCTTGTGGCAAAATCAGATAATACTTTCCGTATGTGCTGGGACAATAAAAAAGTGAACAGTGTTACCATAACCGATTCATTTCAAATATCAAGAACTGATGACTCTATTGACACAAGTGGAAATAGAATATATGTCACCTAGTTCGACCGGTTAAAAGGCGAGCAGATTCCTCTGACGGATAGAGAAAAAGAAATTATGGCCTTTGCTGCTATAGGTGGACTGTATCAATATAAAGTGGTGCCATTTGGTATGAAGAATTTTCTATCGCCATTTCAGCGTTTAATGAACATGGTAACATCTGGTATAGATAGATGTGATGCGTTCATCAAAGATGTCATTATATACAGTGACACATGGAAAAAATCACCCGTAAACTATCCAAAAACTGTGTTCAAATGAGTGGGCAAATATGACAATTAATTTAAGTAAAAGTGATTTTACCGAGCTTGTTTTTCTTTTTCGGACATGGCCAAGTTAAACCTGAAGAAGTTAAGGTTAAAGCTTTCTTTGAATTCCCAGTGTCTAACATCAGAAAGCAACTGATGTGATTTTGGGGTATGACTGGTATCATCGGACCATTTGCTAAACTTTTTCCATAATTGCTGAACCTCTGACAAATTTGTTGAGTAAGAAAACCAAGTTTTATTAGTCTAAAAAATATCAGGAAGCGTTCGATAAATTAAAGGCCATACTTACACGTTCACCAGTTCTTTCAACCAATCATTTACAATGTATGTTGATGCAAGTGATGTTGGGGTTGGTGGCGTATTAATTCAAGAAAATAAAAATGGTATGGACCATCCAGTGTGCTATATCTCTAAATCATTAAATAAGCACCAGAGCAATTATTTCACTATCGAGAAGGAATTTTGGCTTTAATTTTGGCTTTACAACACATGGAGGTTTATATTAGTTCCGGCCCTTTTCCAATTATATTATTCAGTGATCACAAACCCTTTTAATACAAAAAATGAAAAACACAATTATTGAGATGCAATTTGCTGCTGCAAAGAAGACAACATCAACATTAAGTACATCAATAGAAAAAGACGCCCTGACCGCATATACACTTTCATAGGTATAAAAGTTCTGTATTCATAAGGACATCTTCCTACATAAAGTTGTTTATTATTATTATTATTATTATTATTATTATTATTAATATTATTATATGTACACTTGATTAATATGTAAAAAAGATTTTAGCATATAAATATTCTTGTTCTTTATATGGGGAGGTATTATGTACGTCTTTTTGGTAACTCTTGGTACATGACTGATAGATTCAGTTTAGTCATAGAAGTACAGATAATATTGACCCGTACAACTTCAAAAAATGTGTGCTTATGTAAGAGAAAGTGAAATTCTGGAGTTGAGATAAAAATAATGAAACTAATTACATGTGCATCTCCACAAAGTCCCATATATGATATGTATATGTACATACAAATACATGTACTTAAACAAAACTCCGATACATTCAGAAAAAGTACTTTATTACGAGCATCAAAAACTGAAAGAGTGATGACATTCAAATAACAAACAGATGTAATTATTAAAAGTTAATTATTCTTTAAAAGAATATACAAGTATGCCACCGTTTTGCTACAACACATATAGTTATTTAGTTATATTCATTCCCCAATCTGCATCTTTATTTATTCGAAGGAGATGAAGACTTATTATACATTGTTGTGTCATAAGTCGTTAATTGGAAGCAGATTCTAGTGAGTTTAAATTACAGTAAATACTTATACTTGCTCTTAACCGCAAAATAACAGACACATCTTTTTGTAAATCAATATTCGTAATTATGCTCATTATTTCCACCCACTATTATGTAAACCGTTAGGCACTTTCCAAGTCGTATTCAATAACTCGTTACTAATATGTAAACCGTTAGGCACTTTCCAAGTCGTATTCAATAACTCGTTACTAATATGTAAACCGTTAGGCACTTTCCAAGTCGTATTCAATAACTCGTTACTGATGTGGAAACCGTTAGGCACTTTCCAAGTCGTATTCAATAACTCGTTACTAATATGTAAACCGTTAGGCACTTTCCAAGTCGTATTCAATAACTCGTTACTAATATGTAAACCGTTAGGCACTTTCCAAGTCGTATTCAATAACTCGTTACTAATATGTAAACCGTTAGGCACTTTCCAAGTCGTATTCAATAACTCGTTACTAATATGTAAACCGTTAGGCACTTTCCAAGTCGTATTCAGTAACTCGTTGCTAATATGTAAACCGTTAGGCACTTTCCAAGCCGTATTCAATGATTCGTTACTAATATTTCATGGTACATTTTTACATCAGTACGTAATTCTTTTCTTGTGTTTGTTACATTTAAGGAAACATAGAAGTAGCTCGAATATTCATTCTCTTTTGTAGCACCAATATAAAACTAAATGAAGTTGTTTCATCACTACGTTTCGATAATTTTAGGCTGAGAGTCTCATTATCATTTGTGTCTGATCAAGCAAAATATTAAATAATAATCATCATTACCTTTATCATCATTATAGTCATCGTGTCTAATAACTCAGAAATTAAATTTTTGACACACACACACATACATATATGTATTCTGCAAAAATGAAAAGTAGAAATATAAAAAGTAAGCCTAAATGTCAAGCAGGTATGCATACAGTAGCAACAAAGAAGCTCAAATAGGGGTAAGATTACACGAAGATAAATTCTCGAACAAAAACGAGAATCCGAGAACTATTATGGGTGGGCCATGGAATCTAACCAAAGTTTTAAGTTATGATCTAGGATCTAAGACCCTAAAGATAAGAATGGACCTTTAGGTCATTGTTATTTGCGTGCAACGATTAATCTTTTCATTGTCAGGAAATTGGTGTATGTATGTATGTATGCATGTATGTATGTATGTATGTATAGTTATGACCATGAAGCTAAGTTCCTGAGGGCAGACAAAGACCATAGGGCATCACCCAGATGATCCAGTCTGATTGGTCATTGATCACATATACCAACTGTAAGGCATGAGAGACATAACCCTAACCCTATCCCCAAGGGCATGATACAACTCAAGAGTTATTTGAAATTTATACAAGTCGCCCATACTATCTAGTCACACACCCATGACTGCAAGGGAAATTCCAAGAGTGCTCGCACAATCTGCACCCGTGGGGCTGTCATTGACCCAATTTTCATGTGTCCAAAATACACAGAAAACACTATTAAGATAGCACAAGATTTATTTTACGTCGGCATGCTTTAAAATAACAATTCAACATAGGCTCTAATGAGCTTTTAACCGACATTGCATAAAGCAAAACAGTCATTACAAGAAGAATGATTTGTAAGACATATAATAATACAGATATTCAATTGGACAAAACACATTGTGCATAGCTTGAAACTTGAGCAAGCAAAGTATTTCAAGTGTCAGCTATTAAAAGTGAATTTAGCATATGGCTATATTAAATACACAGTCTATGATAAGTTCAAGCAACCCCAACCCCCAAACAGTAATTGTTAGTAAAAGTTAAATTAAAATTAAATGCAGAAGCAACAAATTACGACTAAAAAGCAGGCTGTAATGCAGCTTACACCTTACTTAAAAAGAAAGGAGCTAACACAAGGGCATTTGATAGTACATAAGACAAGGACAGATAAACAACAACGATAGCACAAACATTAGCTTTCGTCAGCATAATTAAGAATGGGTATTATCTACAGATAGAACATTTACAGTCATTACCATTCCAAGATAGAATTAAAGATCTAAATGAATTAAAATTTGATTGCTCTCTTAAGTGATTTTATAGCTCATTCAATAGAAATGTAGCTGCATACCTAAAAGATTTTTTTTCAAAATCAAATGTTGAGGTTTTAATTCTTTGGACACCTAAAATATTTTAATATCTAAAATGATCTTTATTGTGTTTAAAACATATTAAATTAATCAAAATATTTGGAATCATGCTTATCCAGAATTTTGAAAGACTCTAGAGTTGTAACCTTAAGTCTGCGCGCCTTCAAGGCTGGCATTTTTGCCATCAGTAAGAGTTAATGAGAGATCCTTATGTAGTCATCACACACAAATCTCAGAGCAAGCTGTTGTATCTTTTTCCATTTTATTAGTGTTCCTGAACTGCAGAAATGCCGGGCTAAGGGACAGACAATTATGCTGGAAAGGGTAAATGTATATAAGTTTGTCAGTTTGTTGCGTCTAGTTAGCTTCTAACCAATAAGTTTCAAGACATTGCCTTGAAGCTTTCCTACAGATATGTTTCATATGTGAATCGAACTGCAGTTGTTCAGACAGCACACCAGCTTGACTCGCATACGTATGCACTGGTGGACTCTATCACGATCTTTTTCCACATTTATTCCTCCATCGGTCCATCTGTTCATTCAAAATCCTACATACTCCATGTATTTCCGCAAAATGCATATTTACTATGAAGAAAACCTTATTCAAGATTAAATTGTTTCTGTATAAAGATTATAACTAGAATTCCATGTTTGCCAAACATTATAAGGCTACATCCACTCTTTGACCTAAACCCAGATCTTTGAGCCTCTTATGCAAGGACCATAGAATGTCAGTTAGGTATGTTCATTTGTCTTTTCGTGCCCGTCAAGTATGCATTACGTTTTAAGAATTGGTGAGTATTTTAAAGTTTTAAAACTGTGGCCAAGAGTCAATTTCAATTGCATGCATACGTTTGTCTTTTCATGCCAGGTAAGTGCACATATAGTTTTAAGGTGGGGATCTCAATAGGTTCCAGTCTGTGACCAATGGGCTAAATTCCTGGGGAAAGTAATGGACTCCTTTGTCAAAGTCTGTTGCATGTAAAATATATTATTTTAATGCTCAGTGCGTATGTATAACTATTAGTAAGGGAGGGATTTCAATAGTTTCCAATTAAAACCCAACGTATGGATAGACCTCCGGGCATCACCCCATTTCTCCAATTCTGATATGTGTTGATACATTGGTGCTTATTAACATATGCCAACTCTCAGACATGTGGGACATAACACTTCCTCTACCAGCTCCACCCCATATCCAAGGTTGTGATCAAACTTCCAGATGTGTTGGCAAAATATGTAGCCATTGAACTATTGCTAATTCAAGTGTTATGTGTCTAGCTTTAACGGTGAAGGGCGTGTTCAATGACGTTGTTCATTTGAGTACTTTTGGATGTATAGACGGATGTACATGCTGTGTGGCGATATCCCCGTACATCTTCGAAAGCGCACTGAGACTTGAAATCATCAGGATTTAATTTTCATAAAAAGAATATATTAGTATGTGGTACAATTATTCCCATCTGTACATTTTACGCAATTAATTATAAATCGTAATGAATAAAATTATAGTTTCCACTAGATAAGAAATATATTTCTAATTTTAACTTTCTTTTTTTAAAATGAATGAAGAAATAATTACAGTTAGTCTTGAATAATTTTTATTCCAAATGCAGATAGATATCTTTTATTTGAGAAAAATTCTAAAATTATGAGTCATATTTTATTATTAATAAACAAACTAGACATAAATGATACAAATATTTTAATCCTGTTTAATTCAAAACATTGTCTATTACCCTGCATTTTGGGAAGTTTTGACGTAAATCTTGCAATTTATTGTTTTAATATGCATGTTTGTTGCTTCGTTTAGGAGCGGGGCTTTTTTATATTGATATCAAGTTGAAATACTGGGACTATTCATTCACTTACATCATGAAACTTGAAGATTTTTTAAAGTTCAACTTGGTTGTATCATTTGATAGAGTACATACTTATTTGATTGACATTGTACATTTAATTCGTTGCGAAAACATCATCTTAGTTTCAAAGGAGATTAAAAACACAGTTGTTAGTTCAGTGATAATGAACTATATGACAATAAGCGTATGATGGAAATATGGTAGTAATTACGAACTTATTATTACAAGAACAATTCAAGATAAAACCCTCTAGATGATATAGTACAACATTACACTAATGTGCCTACCACACTGATAAGAACTTTATTAAGAAAAAGTAAAGGCGATGCAACTGTAGTAAGCCTCTTTCTGAAATGGTAAACACCAATACACACATACACAATACTACCGTGTTGATTTGTTTTATACTATCATACACAAAGAAGTTTCTAAATTCTTTTAAGGAATCTCTGCTATAATGAAATCCTAAGTATGTCAATATACAAGTTTAGGACATTTCATTCTCTCATATTCCTCTCTCAACAGCCATGGCGAAATCATGGTGCAAAAGGTACATGAAATACATTCCTTTCTGTTCCTGATGGATATTCTTTTTCAGACGGTAGTTTCGTGTTCTCTTTTATGGCCTTGAAAAAGAGAGGTTTCACTCGTGGTCGATGCTAAAAACTGGACAGAGCCACGAATGCAGCTGAAAGAAAAGATCAATGTATCATTAGTTATTATATCAGTGGCTTTTGCTCATTTAATATTACCTTCAGACTGACAAGTCTTGTATTGCAGAATATATATATATATATATATATATATATATATATATATATATATATATATATATATATATATATATACATATATATATATCGAGACATTCATGTAAATGGGGCTTCACTATTCGTGATCGCTGTTGATTTCCTGTGAGATTTCTTTTACAAATGAAATATGAGGTAGCATATAATTATATCAAATGCACAAATAATATAATTGCCATCCAAATAATATTGGGTGTTTATGTATCCATACTTTTGTGGATATATTGTGATAGGTCATGACCGTCCGTCCGTCACTGTTTTTCATGTAACCTAATTTCCTTCTACATCGATTGAGGTAGAGTGATCAAAAGTCATACGACTTTTGAGGAGGATGGGTAAATGATAACAAAGTTTGTGATTACGAATATCCTTCCCCTGAGAGGTTGGGTTGGGACTCTTCCTTGTATCCCGAACTCCATCTGCAATGACTGACTGAAGGTGATCACATTTTGCATAACATTTCACGAAGATCAGTGTATGATAAAATAGGTCCTGGATGCCGAATACAGCCAGGGCTTTTAGTGGTGGGAATGGCGGCAGGGGAGGAGTGTGGTGTTGGATATAAAATCGTGGATATTTTTCATGGCCAATAATTTAGTGTTATGTGCATGAAGGCAAGTAGGTCTTAGGTCGCGCGACGATCTGACCTCAAGCGAACGGGAAAATGACATGATCGTTGTGTTTTGCATTACCTATTGCTTTTGGGATAGGGTACATAGTATTATCCATGTCCTGTTGTCTATCTGTCTTTCGTATATGTTGCTTCAAATCAAATTCTTAAGATGAACATCAATAAATATATGGAAGTTGACTCCGTAATACCTGCAACGTGTTAATTTTAAATAAATAATGTTATCGCCTCCTGTTCAGTTTATAAGGCTAATATTTCCCATCGAATCATGCTTTTATTTTGGAGGGGGGTTTAATAAGTGGATAATATACGTGATTAGGATACTCAGCTGAATAGCAATAGTTTCTAGGTACGATTTGATTTAATCTATATCTGCCAGGTACTCATGTTTGTAAAGAAAACTATAGTTCCTTAATGTTTGCAAGCAGCTGATTTATGGAAACGTGTTGCTTTGATGCGACTGTTTACATCGTCACTGACGGTGTTTTATGTACAATTGTTTCTGATATTCAAAATTATGTCAGACTTTAAACATGCATACAAAAATCTGAACAAACATCTAATAATATATATGCAATTTATTTGAAAGTTATGGTCAGTACACAAAATATTATACCAGATATGCTGATTGTCAAGCAGTTGATGGAGAAGAAGTTTAGGTTTCCGGAAAACAATGACAGACAGCCAAAGAAATTCAGATATAAAAACACCTCACTGAGCAATATATGGACACGAATTTTCTCTTTCATGTTAGGTAATTACTCGTGACGTCACATTTCACTTTTAAACAAAACCTCAATCCCCCATGATAAAAGCCCTACATGCATTGTTCTACATTTGGAATATGCGCATTTGTTTATAGCTCTCAGTTTTAAGGATTTTTTAGAGTTTTGTGATGACTTGTTTGATTATGGGAAGTCGGTGCTGGGGGGAATATTCATCAGACCGAAATAATTAGCCAATTATTAGAGGGCAAACATCACGAAATGAAGTGTTAGTGAGTTTCCGTGATGCGATGGTTTTCTTTTGGCGAATTCAGGTCAGAGCCGCATGGGTGTCCCTGAGCTCAGTAGTCCCTATTAAAATCTAATTGTGTGAATTGATCATGTGACTCCAAGTGCAGTATTTATGATTAGAGACTGGTAAATTAAACAATGGAATAAACAAGAAGGGACTGTCCCGTCGTCGGCATGTGCCGTTTATTGTTGCTATGGCGGTAAATATGGTGTACAGTGACAGGCGAAATGTGACTTAAAATTATGACTTTACGGGCCTAAGGTGGAGTAGTAAAAATAGTTCACTGTATTACGTGGTTGAGTTGTGTAGTTTCACGGCGTGAAATAATGGCGGTACGTTACGGAAAGTTAGTGAAGAGAAACAATGCGGCTGTGCGGTTTTCAAACAACTGGAAAGCTGTGAGATTTGTGGTCATGTATTAATTAAAGTAAAATTATTTATACTTTGGACACGTTGGACTTTCCAGTATACAGCACAAGTTGTATAGAAGTCTTTGGAATCAGGGGAAACTTATGACTTCTAGCGTGATTCGTGCCAGGATTTTACATCGTTCGGTCAAAAAAAAAACTTTGGTTCTTACAGTATGTATGTATGTATGTATGTATGTATGTATGTATGTATGTATGTATGTATGTATGTATGCATGTATGTGTTATTAACTATGTTACAAGATTATAATAATAAATGTTTCAAACATAGATGTTGTATATATGTGATCTAGTGCTAGCATAATCCAACCAGACCTAGACTCTAATGTCAATGTTATTCTCATTAACACCAGACTGAATCTAGCAACTTTGGATCTCATGTCAGTCACATGGTTAATATCTTGCTGATTCTATTCATAATTAAAACAGGTGCCAAGTGCGAAAATAAGCATTTCTGGATTGTAGAATTACTTAAGTCAGATTAAAGGTCTTGTTGTTCTTGGGTTATTAAAAGAGCTCACCAACAGTACGTAGGTGAGCATGAATGCTTCATCTATGCATGTAGGTAGGTAGGTAGATAGGTAGTTAGGTAGGTAGGCAAGACATACAATTGTTTACTGGCCTTGTTCTACTTTTTACACTAACTAAAAATAATTAGACTTAATTGTTTGCTATGATGATAGTAAGTGTAATAGACATCGTAACATTAATCTGGAAGTTCACAAATATTTAAAACAACTTAACCCTATTACTACCTCTACTACTATTACTAATACACTGCTGCTGCTTACTAGTCTCTGCATGTATAGCTATCTGCCTATCCATACACCAACCATCTAATGTCCATGTATCAGTCTTTGTTTACATATGTATGCATGAATGACTAATCTTTATTTCCACCTTTATAGGAGTGTTCAACCTATATCAAAACTGACTGAGAAGGAGGCAACATACATATACACATGCAATTAAAAATTATTTTTATGTGTATCTATATCGTGTGATAAACGTTTGTCCATTATTGTAGATTGTAAAGTAGTAAAGGAAAATAGGACTTCTAGATTTAATGCCCTTCCCACTCCCCGTTCCCCCTCCCATCAGAACATATTTGTAACAAACCTGTAGCTTAACTCAAAACAGGTTAGAAAATATATTTATCAGGAGAAGACCCTCTCCACTCCAAAACGATCATATTTGTATTAAGCAGGTTTTCTAGATTTTAGATCCCTTCCCGTGTAAAACATATTTGTCAGAGAAAAACACCCTCCCCCATTTCAGATAGTCTATACATGTTTTCTGCCTTTACTGTAGCCTAGACAGAGACTGCAGTGTTGCGATCGATAATGTACATTGTTCTCTGTCTAAAAATAGACTGCGGTGTTTATGAATGACTGGAACAGTGTTATTTACAACTGCGTAATAAGAATGTTCTGGAAGGATGATACAATATTGTGCAATAAGAATATTCTGGAAAGATGATGCAATATTGTGCAATAAGAATCTTCTGGAGAATCAGCACAGGCTATATAAGGCCGCCCAAGTGTTCAGTCTGCAGAGATGTGCTTCGCTTGGAGGATCAAAAGGTAGGTGAAATTTTTCTTGAAAATTTAGGTCCTTTATTTTGACAAGAAAAAAATATTATTTTTATTTTCAGAGGTAAGTGGTACTCAATTATATTTTTTTTTCAGTTATCAAATTTTTTCAGAGGTAGCTATAGTAGTAAGATAAGATTATGTTTCCAGATCTTTAAGATTTATTTCATATAAAATGTCTTTTTATCCGCCCTCAATAAAATATACTGGTACAGAACCTAAAAAGCTGGTTTTATTTATCAAGCAAACTATAACCATATTTTATGATAATCTTTTTCATATCTGCTTACCCTCATCGGTAAAATATCTGCTAACATACTGTTAATAATACGAAACTCTCGTATTAAATCGTCCATATCATATTTTACACCTCGTAAATAAGATCGTATCTGATCAAGTAATTTTTTGTAAGTAATATTAGCTATTTTACAGGCGTTATTTTTTGTCTCAAGCCTGGGTTCAATCTTCTTACATGCCGTTGAAAGAGAGACACCGATACCAGATATAATTAACAGAAAAGGATTTAATGATACCCCACTTGATATTATGCCAGAGGTGGTCATTAGCAGTGGCAAGTATGATATTACTCGAAGCATTCTATTTTAATACCTATAACATTGTTTCACACACCAAAGGTTTTTATGATAATATCTGTAATATTGTATTAGTGCGTCAATATCTTGTTTTGAAATATTTTCTGATATATGATTGAAATCAATGATTTGTTTTTTCATTATACAATATTTGTTTACATTTGTATACAAAAACAAAAGTTGTAGCACCAACAATCGAATCGAGAAACTCGCGGAATTTATTATTTTTAGGATCAGCTAAAACCTCTGTATTTATCATAAACATCTGACGAAGTATCATTATATCGTTTATCTGTTAGTACCTCATTTTTCTTTAACCAAGTATATGAATCAAAAGTATCTCCTACTTCACGTTCATACAAATCTGTTTTATTCACCAAATTACTGTAATTGATTTCTGTTTCATCAATATACCCTAATACTAAACTCAACTGATCTAACGTGAAATTTTTGAGAACAAGATGTTGTCTGATAATTGCATATGCGACCACGAAATTTGCTAGCATTAATTTTTGGAGTATGTATATGTTAAGTTGGATAAGACTAACAGCATCAGCTACTTTAACCAATAAACTTGCATATGATGGTCTTGTGAACATTTTCTCAACTTCATTGTAATAATTTCGTAATGACAATTGTCTGGAGCGTTGGAGTGATGGAACTTATGTCGTAATAAGAATCAATTTTTTTTCCAACTGTGTTTGTAGGACTTTTTCAAAAAACTTCTTTTGCTCATCATCGCTGAGATAACTAATTTCATAATGATGGTTCTGGAAGGTGTTTCAAAAACTGGTAATGTATAGCGTCAGGCCCAGCGGATGTATCATGGGCCTTATTCAAAGATTCCATGAGCTCCAACAATGAAAACGATTGATTATAACTTTCCGAGTTGTTCGATGCGAATTTCAACCGTGTCTTTTCTTTTCGAGCTTTTAATTTACGGAAAGCTTCTGAATAATTAGACGATGATGAATTTTTAGAGAAACTATCAGCAAGTATATTAGCTATTCCATGTTTGGTATTGAAATTGGTGTTATTTAGTTTCAGATGTCGGAAAGAATTGTGTTTTCCTTTTCCATTGATTTTGAGGATCGTGTCCCAAACTTTCTTTAAAGAGGAACGAGATTTTACATTTGAAACATTTTTTCCATGATGCTCTTTTACTTTCTTTAATTGTGCGGCGAGCTTTGGCCCGAACAATTCGGTCCTGAGTTAAATTTTCGGGCGTTGGACGATTGTTAAATATTTTCAGTGCTTCTCAGCGTTGTCTAATGGCTTCTTTGCACTCTTTGGTGGACCACGGTTTTGGGGTTCTTTTACAGTTCGGCGAGGACTTAGGAATGGATTCCTCTGCAATCTCAATTAAGACGAAAGTAAATTGTCGAATAGGGTCATTGTCTTTTAGCTGTACAAAGTGTTTCAAATTTGACCCAGTCGGCCTTCTTTAAATTCCATTGTGGAACTGAGTCATCAATTGTAGAGTTAATATTTTCAAGGGATATTAGAGAGTGATCACTGCTGTGAAGGTCATCAGCGACCTTCCAATTATAATCCAAAAGCAGCTAAGGAGAACAAATTGTCAAATCGATGCACGTATATGTACCCGGTCCTGGGTGTAAATATGTCGGTGATTTGGTGTTATATAGACACAAGTCGTGTCTAGTAATGAAATCTCCAACCTTTTTGCCCCTGTCGCTTATATGGTTAGATCCCCATAAAATCTTATGGGCATTAAAATCCCCAAGTAGAACAAATGGAGTGGGTAGTTGTTTAACAAGGTTGTCTAAATCATTTGGTACTAAGTTGGTGTTTGGTGGTATATAAATAGAACAAAAGGTAATCACTCGATGAAGTGTGACGCTTACAGCTATTGCTTGTAAATCTGTGTTCAAGGGAATAGCGCTGTGAGTAGCCCTGTTGTTTACAATAACGGAAACTCCTCCTGAGGCCCGGTCACCAGTTTTGGAGTAGGTGTTATGAGAGGAGTAGTTTTTAAGTGTGGTGTTGTCTGTGTCTTTTAAAAATGTTTCCTGCAGACATAGTACTGCAGGAACATGTTCGTTTAAAAGCAAAAGAATGTCCTTGTAATTGCTTTTAAGTCCTCGACAATTCGATTGTATGATGCTGTTCTTCATTATGGATCTTTTTAAATCTTAGTGGATGTAACTAGGTTAGACTTTTCGCGAATAAATATTTGAGTTTATTTCTCTGGAGGAAGAACGGGATTAAATTTTCTGGTTGTAGGTCTGGAGCCACCCTGAGGACATGGAGCAATTTCTTCTGCATCCATGTCCTCAAAGTCTCCAATCCTGTTGTGCAGTTTTATGGGGTCATCAGATCCCTTTTGCTGCCTATTTGTTTGCGACTTTTTTATTTTTCGTGATTTTGGCGGTGGAGTGTTGTTGAAAGTTGTTTGAATCGATATTGCGTTTTTTAGAGGGTGATAGGTTGGTTGGTTGGTTGGTTGAATTTTAAAGGCGCACCAGCACTATGAGGCTATTTAGCGCCATACAAAAGGTTATATCTTTCATCATTTAAAAGTGGTAAAAGGTTTCGTATCGACCAGCGATACAAAACCAAACAGTTGAAGGTAAAACGATAAAATGGTAACGGTGATAAATAAAGTTTCCCGATCAACGGGGAGTGCAAATGATGTATGACAACGAAAACAGATGACAGGTGATTAAAATCTAGCGACGGTATATATAGCACATAAAACTGTTCAAAGTGATAGCATAAAAACTATAGCTTATGATAAATATTTACTTCCTTCAGGAAGTCTATAATATAAGAAACGCTAACTGTATCAAAGAGCTCCCTAATGTCATCCACATTGTAATAATGATTACGCGTAGGTTGGAGGTCGAGACACTCCAACATAAAGTACTTAACGGTGAATGGTTCATTGCAAGATACGCACTCTGGTGGGTCTTCTCCTTTTAGTATGTAGGAGTGGGTTAAATAAGTATGACCAATTCGAATTCTTGCAATGACTACCTCCTCCCTACGGACGGCTCTGTAGGAAGGAGTCCATTCTCCTAGGGTTGGCTTGATGGCATGAAGTTTGTTATTTACGGCATCATTCCATGATGCCTGCCATTTCTGACGTAAACATTCTTTGATACTACGTTTAAAATCAGTATACGGTGTTTTAAAATCAGATGGTTCCAGTGATAGGGCCATTTTAGCAGCGCGGTCTGCTTTGTCATTACCTTTAATTCCAATACGGCTGAATATCCAACAGTATACTATATTGTGGGAGGTACTCAGCTCAGTATGTTTGAGGAGAATATTAGCTAATAATGGGTTCTCCAGTTTTCTATTATGTAGTGACTGAAGTACTGATAGTGAATCGGAGAAGATGATGCTGTTTAAAATACGCTTGCTTTCAATATATTGCAAGGCAAGGTCTATTGCTCTGATTTCGGCTGAGAAATTTGATGTACCGTTTGGCAAGCCTACTTTTGTTGTGTGTTTTCCACTACCGAAGGCAGCAGCAGCCTTTTCCTCATCTTTTGATCCATCAGTATATATTCTTGTATAATTTTCAAATTGGGTGAGGGGTTCATGGTAAGAGGTGTGGAAGATGGAAGGGTTTGTCTCCGATTTTTTTCCATCGTGTAACGTGAAAAGTACTTTTGGTTGTTGAAGTAGCCAGGGAGGTGTTTCGGAGACGGACGTTTTCTGAATTTTTGAAAGATCAATTTTGGTACTGTCAAGGCTGGGTAATATTCTAATGCCAAAGGTAGGTATGACGTTTCGTTTAGTGTCATATAAGGTATATATTTGGGTTCAAAAACAGCCGAAAAAGCAGGGTTCAGAAGGTTTGATCTTAATTTGAGAGCATACTGTGCGGAAAGCATTTCTCTACGTTGTGATAAAGGTGGTTCGTTCGCTTCAACGAGTAGGCTTTCACACGAGGATGTCTTAAATGCTCCCATAGCAAGTCTTATTCACCGATGATGAATAGGGTCAAGCATCTTCAAATAGGACTTCCTAGCTGAACCATAGACAACGCAACCATAGTCTAGTTTCGAGCGAATAAATGTTCTGTATAAACTGAGTATGACTTTTCTATCAGCACCCCAGTCAGTGTGCGCTACTACTTTAAGTAAATCTAGAGATTTCAAGCATTTAGCTTTCAAATTCTTCAGGTGTGGAATAAAAGTCAGTTTTCTGTCGAAGATAATACCTAAAAATTTTGCTTCCTCAACAACTGGAATAGGTGTTCCGTCCAGTGTGAGTTTAGGTCCATCGTGATGTCTTCGTAACTGACAGAAATGCATACATACAGTTTTTGATTTCGAGAATTTGAAACCGTTAGTATTGGCCCAATTTTGAATCTTGTTGATATTTTTGCTGTAGTTGTCTTTCAATTGTACGCATGTGCTTGGATCGGTAACAAATTAAAAAGTCATCAACATATAGGGAGCAATCCACACCAGGAGTCAGACACTTGGTGATGCTATTAATTTTTATGTTGAAAAGCCTCACCGCTAAAATACTGCCCTGGGGCACACCCATCTCTTGCTCCTGCATATCAGAGAGGGTGGAGCCCACTCGTGCCTTGAATTCCCTGTCTGAGAGGAAGTTTGATATGAAAGAGGGCAGTCGGCCTTTTAGATCCAGATCGTGTAGGTCATTTAGTATTCCGTACTTCTACGTTGCGTCATAGGCCTTTTCCAAATCAAAGAAAACCGCTACTAAGTGTTCCTTCTTGATGAAAGCGTCGCGAATAAAGGTTTCCAGTCTAACCAGATGATCATTGGTGCTACGACCATAACGAAAGCCACATTGGAAAGGAGATATTAAATTGTTGGTTTGCAAATACCATACAAGCCGAGAATTGATCATTCGTTCCATTGTTTTGCTTACGCAGCTAGTTAATGATATATGTCTATAGTTGATAGGATCTGCGCTATCTTTACCTGGTTTGGGAATTGGTATTACCGTTGGTTCTTTCCAAATTTTTGGTACATTACCAGTAATCCATAAATCATTGAAGATTTCCAGAAGAACTGCTAAGGATGGTTCTGGGAGGTGTTTCAAAAACTGGTAATGTATAGCGTCAGGCCCAGCGGATGTATCATGGGCCTTATTCAAAGATTCCATAAGCTCCGACAATGAAAACGGTTGGTTATAACTCTCTGAGTTAATCGATGTGAATTTCAACCGTGTTTTTTCTTTTTGAGCTTTTAATCTTCGAAAAGGTTCTGAATAATTAGACGATGATGACTTTTTGGAGAAACAATCAGCAAGTAAATTAGCTATTTCATGTTTGGTATTGAAATTATTGTTATTTAGCTTCACATGTCGGAAGGAATTGTATTTTCCCTCACTATTTATTTTGCGGATCGTGTCCCCAACTTTCTTTATTGAGGAACGAGAATTTAAAGTTGAAACATATTTTTTCCATGATGCTCTTTTACTTTCTTTAATGGTGCGGCGAGCTTTGGTCCGAATAATACGGTACTGAGTTAAATTTTCGGGCGTTGGACGATTATTAAATGTTTTCAGTGCTTCTCGGCGTTGTCTAATGGCTTGTTTATATTCTTTAGTGAACCACGGTTTTTGGGTTCTTTTACAATTCGGCGAGGACTTGGGAATGGATTCTTCTGCAATCTCAATTAAGACGGATGTAAATTGTCGAATAGGATCATCGTCGTTTAGGACGGTATTCCTGTTAAGTCTAGCTGTACAAAGTGTTTCACATTTGGTCCAGTCAGATTTCTTTAAATTCCACTGTGGAATCGTGTCATCAGTTGTAACGCTGGTGTTCTTAAGAGAGATTGGAAAGTGATCACTGCTGTGAAGGACATCAGCGACCTTCCAATTATAATCCAAAAGTAGTGAAGGAGAACAAATTGTCTAGTCGATACATGTGTATGTACCAGTTCCTGGGTGCAAGTACGTCGGAGATTTGGTATTAAATAGACACAAGTCGTGTCTAGTAATAAAATCTTCAACCTTTTTGCCCCTGTCGCTTATATGGTTAGATCCCCATAAAATCTTATGGGCATTAAAATCCCCAAGTAGAACAAATGGAGTGGG
>JAECUM010052871.1:0-31910 GCA_016617855.1 Megalonaias nervosa
AGAGAGAGAGAGAGAGAGAGAGAGAGAGAGAGAGAGAGAATTACAAATATACACCTAACAGAACGGAGAGTGCTATCCCTAGATGCTACAAGAGAATACTTGATAATACTAGCAGAATGTTTACAAATACTATTAAAATATATTATCATACAGGTTAAAGAAGTCTTAATTCGTATTCTTAGGAAATTCGAAGCCAGGTCCGCAGGTAGACAGCACCCATTCCCTTATCTGAATGCATCAACCGCCACCATCTCCACCATGCACACATCACCAAAAATCGATGCTGCCAAGTCGTTGGTATAGGCATTCATGCGTACAAGACACATCCGCATGTTGATCTAGTAATTATTTCTCATCGAAGTTGACAGTTATTCCAGATTCCTAAGACATGACTGAAGGTATATATAATTAATTATAGAAACTACTCGCAGAATTTTTACAAATACAAATACAGGTTAGAGAACTTTTAATCCGTACTGTACGGAAATTCGGCGGGTAAACGGCACCCATCGCCTTGCCTGCAAGCACCAACCACCATATCTTGAACGGTATTATATAGTTTTAGGAGATGGTGTTAATTGTGGTGGCTATTGATTGATATGTGTCAAAATCATACGGAGAACTCTATTTTAGTAGCCTGGAATTGATCCCTTGTCAGAACATTTTAATTTGGTGATAAGCGTGCCCATAATATTAGTTTCCCATATTTGCAAGTGGACAATTTCCAGATAAAGATGAACTACTAAACTTATTATTCTCCTTCATACCACAACGTTGCTGTAGACATCATCTGTTACAATGGTCACACACAATGTTTTGGTCAGAATAGATCGAAGGATCATCGAATCAAGATGTCATGCATAATTGACAAGTAGTGTCTAGTAATTCAGATTCCAGTTCTGAACAGATTCTGAAAAGGGAAATGTAGGGTTTCATGTACAGGAATAACTTTGTTATCTGACGGTGTTCGTGACTCTTAGTTACGATAAGCACAGAGTGTTTTCTTAAAGTGCAGTTAAGAGCAGATCCTTTAAATTTAATCAATAAGTACTGTAAATATTAAAATTTTTGAAAACAAAAACACCATATAAAAGATAATAATAAGATTCAAGACGAAACATTAAAACAGTTTAAAAGGCCTGTGTAATATGTTACCATAGTTCTCATATTCTGGATGAAATATCCATCCCATAGATGTTGCAAATATGGGTAAAATTTACCCAAAGAAGGTTTCTGTTACCAGTGATAACATCCATGCCTTGATTAGCAGAAAAGTTACAAGTTAGTCCCATGGATTTACCATGGGAGACATACTGTAGCGCATAAAGCAAATAATAAACTTTACTTCTGGAATTTTCATCATGGTCAAATTGGGATTTTATTTTGAATGACTGAGTCTTCGGAACCAAATTAAAGCATGTAATTTTTTTATTCCTTTTTTTTATTCATAACATATTCACAACATTGTTTGGAAACAAGGGGTCACAGCATTGTAATAGAACAGAGGAAGGTTGACGGTCTTTGCTACCTAACGCATCATGCCGAAATCTTTCCAGTAAAAAAAAATGTCACTGCTGGCACTTTAGCCCCCAAACCAGCGTTTCATACCAAGAGTGCACATTCGGTGCAGAGAGCCTAGTTTTACCCCATCTGGAAGAAGAAAAAGATGAATCAGAATGCCAAAGACCAAGAAACAGGCCTGTTATATGAGAAAAGATAAGAAGAAATTAAGTTAAAAATAGGCCTTTTTGACATTTAAATCAAGCCCTTATTTGCTGATGACACTAGATCAGATAGTCAGTTTTCTTTAGATAAATATAACTCCAATGAGAACCGTTCTTCAAACCCCATATCGGTTCCTCAACAAGTTAGATAAGGTATAATACTTTCTTTGACATATACATTAGGAACGGATTAATGTGCCATATGTGCCATACCTCATTCAGACAAAACACCTGTTGTTCACCTTAGTGGATTCCAGCAATCAAAAGTACTGGACCTGGTTGTAAACTGAATGAAGAAGACAAAATTCATACATGCAAAATATTTTGGAATCTATTTTGAAAAATAAAGTCTCTCAAAAGATTAAGTTGTTTCTTGAATCTCAGCTGATAAACTGTATAAAAGGTCTTGAAAGTCGCACGAGAAGGTTAGATCCTAACATTATAAAACTTTGCTTACGTATTTAATGTATGTCATCAAAGACATATAGAGATTCAGAAAATTGGGATTCCATTGTGTTGCCAACTCAGATATACCATAACAGTTGAGTACATCGGTCTCCAATGATTTCCTAAATATTTTACTGCAGATCGAAACGAAAGCGGATCGCAATTGTTACGACTCTATAGCCTTAAAATAAGTAACAAGATGATCAACAAGTTTTGCATATTTGAAAATTTATTTCCCTAATATAATATAATGAAAGAATTAAAATAACTTATATTATTGTGAATGAATTCCTAAAACCTTAAGTGTTCTATCAATTCCAATAGATAAAGTAATCTGAATGAGTTCCAAAGGTATTCTAAATGATATTCAGTAATGTACGGACGTGACAACAGTACAGAAGAAGTCACTTCATCATATTCCTAAAATGTATTTAATTGAATTCACAGCAATTTCAATACAGCTATTAATCCAAATGTTTTCAAATGGGTTCTCAGTACTGTAACTCAGTACATCCATTTTATGTCCAATTAGTCTTTAAATGAATGTTAGAGCACTGCAATTTCAACGAATGATTATATTAAATGAATCAACCCTTTCAAGGACTCTTCCAAGACTAATATTACCATACAAAATGCCTAATTCCGCGTAATATTTTACTCATGTATAAACGATAATACATAGCAGCGAAAATAGCAATACGAGCCTTTGAATAAACCATTCTTGGTATTACGAAATATTTTATCAGTGAACAAATCAGCTGTTCTAACCCAGATCAAAAAGAACTAGGTCAGCTTGGCCTCTCATATTAGAACTCATGTCCTTGTGGGATGTTTACTTGTACTTACAATAAAGCTCAACCTTGAAACTTATGAATGTATATTATATTATACATTATTATATTATACACGATTCATCTTACAGCACAATCCCATTCACATGATATTAGCATTTTAAATGTCAGTAACTAAATGACCCATTGAAAAACTATTACTATGAAAATAATACACATGCTATAGATATACATAACACAATAATATTGATTTTTTAGAAAGACATGAAAGATTAGTACCTGACAAAATGTTTATTCACGATGGATTCCAAACATGGGTTTGGCCAATGTGGGTATTTCCTGGCAATAATTCCATGCAGTGAGGGTCCATTAAAGTCTAATTACAGAGAGATCTCCAACTAAATATCAACACCGATTTGAAACATTTCTTAGCAAAATCATAAAAAGAACCACAAAAGTCACAATCGAAGTTAATATTTAAAATGAAAATTTTGATTACTTGACGTTTTAACATGACTGTGACTAATGCTATATAAATTGTGGATGCATAATGTAATTTTTTTAAATAAATTTTGTAGAGCGCAAGATTTCATAAGATACTTCGAGTAGACACAATCACATATAGGTTTGTAAATTTAACGCTTCCTTTTGTGTTTACTGCTTGTATCTGTCTCTTGTCTTATGAATATCCACAATATATTTACCGTTTTTGGCAAATGTAATATTTTTCAGTTCCTCCAATTTTTTTTTTTTTGTCTCGCATCGTATGTCTTTACCAGACCATCATTCGATTATCTCTTTTGCAACTCGTCAAACGCGAGTCTTCAGCGCATAGTCTGCCGAGAAGATGCTCAGTCTTTACCTTGGATGCGGAATCACTTGAATTTGTTAGTTGACAGGATTTGTTATGCTCTCTTGATCTATGTTTGGTAGTTCCGCTTAGGACAGTCATGATAGAGACTTTTAGTAATATTCAGCACATCATTTGCACAAATGTGACATTTGCTTATCCTGCAACCCCACGAACCATTAAAATTGTGATTTTTCTGTGTGTTTCTTGTTTGTATATAATTTATACTGTTCATGATTAATGCATAAGCTTTCAAAGGTTAGTTGTCTGTGTCCAGTATAGGTATGCCGGTGTTGTTTCTTCAATACGCATGTCGTTGATATGCAGTGCTTTCGCGCTGTTTGTTACATATCATAATCAAAGTGAATTCACATCTTCCAGTGCCTTTATCCACAAAGATATATGGCTTATACAGATACAGTTGAGTTCCAGAACAATAAGGGCATTACAAAGGAAAAGAAACAAAATTCTTCCAAAACTGGATGTACCATTGAACAGTCTACTACACAGAAATCGCATGAAAAGTTTGCTTCCGAAACAAAAGCCAGAGGTAAGCAGTTTTAGTAATCTGAAGCTGTCGTTGTGGACATTTCAGACGTATAAAATTGGTAACGTAGCAAGAGCTGGAAATAACAAATAAGTGTTCTAAAACTAAATAGTATGTATTGTTACAGTACGATCCTGTTTGTGACTTAGTCTAAATGCCTCTAAGAGGTTATTAATATATGGGTCTCGAAATAAGTCGCAAATATATGAGAGGATTGAGCCCATTGTAAAATTTCAAATCGTTGGTTTTGTAAGGCTGCTTTGAAACCATCCCTTACTATTGCATAAAAAGGAAAACACACCACTTCCCTTACTGCACATGAAAATCACTAGCCTATTCCCCTTACTACATATTAGTACTGTAACCCCCCTCCCATCCATGCCCCATCCCCTCCCTCTGACCAATTCTCTTAATACACCCTACTTCAGCATAAACTAAGCAACAAAACAATCAAATTTCCCTCGCTATACATTACAGCTGCATATAATACGGGACAACTTTACTTATTACTGCATAAACGCAAACTCTAGAAACAAAACTAAACAAAACCCAGACAACTCACTTTTACTTTTGTATAAAACAACCCCTCCCCCCACAAAAAAAAAAAACAAAAAAAACCCCATGCCTTTACTATTGCACTGGAACACAAACGAAACACTAAACCACTTCACTTACTACTGCACAGAAACTAAATAAATCAAGACGACTACCCACTAGACAACTTCCCTTACTATTGCATAAAAACAAAACCAAAACAAACACAAGACACTTTCTCTAACTTCTGCAAAAAAGCAAAAGAACACTTGACCTCTTGCCTTATTACCGTATGAGAGCAAATACAAAATTATTTAACCACTTCCCTTACTGCTGCATAAAAACAAATCCAAAATTAATTGACCACATTCATTACCACCGCTTTACAAAAAACACTTGACCACTTCCCTTACTACTGCATGAAAACAAATACAAAACACATGACCACTTCCCTTACTAGTGTATGAAAACAATATAAAACACTTGACCACTTCCCTTACTACTGCATGAAAACAAAATACAAATCTCTTGACCATTTCCCTTACTACTGCATGAAAACAAAAACAAATACACTTGACCACTTCCCTTACAACTGTATGAAAACAATACAACACACTTGTCCACTTCCCGTACTACTGCATAAAAACAAAATACAAAACACTTGACCATTTCCCTTACTACTGCATGAAAACATACAAATACACCTAACCATTTCACTTACTACTGTATGAAAACAATACAAAACACTTGACCACTTCCCCTACTATTGCATAAAAACAAAATACAAAAAGAATTGACCACTTCCATTACTACATAAAGGAAAATACAAAAACTATTGACCACCATCTATTACACGAAAACAAATACAAAACACTTGACCACTTCCCTTACTAAAGCATACAAAAACACAAAAACACAAGAGGATACTTACTTTATTACAGCATGAAAACGCAAGACATAACCCAATTTTCCTTACTGCAGCATAATGTGCCACAAAGCCGCATTCTTTACAACTACACAAGACCACTTAACATGCTGCTGCAAAAGAAAACGAAAACAACAAAAAATGTGAGATTGCTTCTCTTACCGCTTTCAAAATATACTAGAACACTTCCTTCACTACTGCATAGGAACAGATGAGAAACAGAAAAAAGCCACTGAAACAGAACCATTACTACTAAATGAAACAGAAAAAAACCAGGGCCTAGAGGTTACTAACTCACCAACTTTCTTTTTACCACACACTATGTGTGAAAAACTGAAGCATAGTATCATATGCTTTGTGCACAAGAATATCGGAAAGCATTTGCAGGACTTAAATATATTTAGTAATATGGTATGTAGGCAAAATATCCACATATTGTTTTGTGTATAAGACAATTTGAATCATTGCATAATCAAACTCGCGTGTATTATCTTGTTAGTTCATTAGTCTAAGTGTAATATTCGAATCGATTGAACGACCACCCCTAGCCCCTCTCAAACATATGGCTACTCCAAAGGAAAGGCAGACAAGAGAGTGCAGGTAGGCTTTCGCAAAAAATATCATAGCTATATCAGGTTAGAAACCATTGCTGATCAGACGGTTCTTGGTTACTTCTGCTAATCCTACAGGTTCAAATAATAATAATAATAATAATAATAATAATAATAATAATAATAATAATAATATGGACTTTGTATAGAGCCTAATCTTTAGAAGCTCTAAGAGCTTTACAACATTAGACACGCCAATAAAACGTATATAATGATATGATTACAAAACACAAACACCATGAAATTAAAAAAAAAGAAAACATGCTGAAAATATTTAAGGCAAGGAAATATTATTAGGTCTTAAAGTCTGTTCTTGCAGTCGAAATGGGTGAGTTTTAAGAGCTAATTAATTAGCTTCAACAGTTCGTCAAACGTTTCTGTGTATGGTGGACCTAGTTTAAAGTCCAACGACCTATGCAGCAAATTATTTTATAACGCATAAAGCTCTATCATGTGCTTCATGATACAATGACACTATATTGACTCACTTCATGAATGATCATTTATTTGTACTCACTTTAAATAAGGCAGCATCCAGCTTGCAGAATTACTTTATTTCACATGTTAAATGAAGCAATGCGTGTCATCTACCTCAATCTGGACAAAATTGCTTTTGTTTCAGTTGACGTAGCAACATCTTACGCAATCAAGACTGTGAAAGAGATAAATTCATACAGCCGTAGACTGCAACGTGAACTACAATGCATTAGTGATTTTTTTATAAGACATTTCAAGATGTGAGCTGTGCAACAAGGGTTTCAGAAATTGAAGAGCATTTAAAAAGCATGAGGTCATCTCAGCCTCTTTAAATCACGGATGCAAAGTCTACAGGATTTCATGACTTTCAGGAATTTGTGACTAGGTTTCATAGTAGGCTTGAGATGCAAATGTCTGGCGTTACACTGCATATTTTGTGTCTTGACTGTGTTGCAACTGTACTTTTTACAGGTTGAAAATGATTTAGGCGATGATAGCAACAAAATGTTTGCCATAAACAGTGCCTCAAATAAGACCCTTTTCTCCATTTCATTTGCTTTAAAATTTGTTCATGTTATCAGGCATCTGTTTCAGATCATCATCAAATGGGTCTAGCTATTATTTCAATACATTTCAAAACAAAAGTAAAATCCGTTTAAACTTGACTCTATGTCATCTAGATTTTCATTTTAAATTCTGAGTTTATTTGATATAATACTATAACCTCTTTCAGTTGTTACTGTGTTGTCAGCCTTGCCAAGGCTTTTATCTACAACATGTTTCAATACAAACTGCTGTATTTTATCTCGTTTACTAGTTGTTACTGCAATTGAAGGCTGAAAAGTTCTCAGGGCATTTAGATCTCGTATTTTCCGACGCTTTTCCGAGGCTTTTAGACATTATCAAACCCAACATATCTCTAGATGTATATGGGCAATATGGGCATTGTTTGGATACTTGTGTAAATGGAACAGTAATGATAGTAACAACTGATTTGATACAGCTTTTTTTATGTATAACTTCATACATTTACAGAATTTGTTGTGTACAGTTGGATACATTTGATATTGTTTGTATATAAAATATAAAATATAAAACATTTAATCATTTTTGATGTACATTTTAGGTGCTAGGGGACACAAATGGCGTGATGTGTGGTCTTTCTAACGGTTAATTGGGAGGGTTGTTTTCTCAGGTTTCTATTGCCTTCGACTAAAGACCAGGTTAACAAATCCACTATCATACTTGAACTAATGAACTGACTCGAGAACACAAGTGATCTCGAATATTAAAGAGAGCCTGACAAATAGAATCTTAGTCATTTTCGGTAATTCTATCATATACAATTATATAAAGGTATTGTATGCACTGCGTACTAATGAATTCTTGCGGCTTGTCGGCACAATGTCTGTGAGGGTACGTTAGAAAGATTATGTCAGGGAGGCACAAAGCGGCACCAGAATCATGAATTGAAGCGTCAGTTATACATTTTTGTCAAATTCTGCCTAGTGCTTTTTTATAGTCTTACTGTCCCTGTGGGCCAATTATATGTTAGCCATATACTTTTTTTGTAATAATCTATAGAGTTAAAGATTGGCTTATTTGGTTCAAGTTTAGAATTTAGTGTACATAATTTACTTTTTGTCCGAAAAGATATAAACCAATCCGTTGGTTTATAATTTAAATAATTTAGTGATCTTATGTATTTACCAAATTCATGCTGGAATAATTGTTTTAGTTTCAGTGAGTGGGTCGAAAGGATCAAATATATAATTTTAAAGCGTTGGGTTCTCAAAAGCCAAAAATCCCACACAGTCAGGCAATTTTGTCAGCAATCTTTGTACAGTAGTCTGCGGAGATTTCTGCTTTTAGGGGTAGGTGGTTGCAGTTGGCTCCAATCCATCTTCCATGTTTCGTCTCTCGGCCTTCTGTACGCTCTCCAACAGTTGCATCTTGCTATGTTGTGTTGGTTAGTGACTTTGCGGATATATCTTCTGGTAGTCTCTAAAGCTTAACAACACAAAAACGTATTGCATCCAAAGATCTGCGTTATGACGTTGCATTACTGGTGTCACCTGGCATTATTGTGATCCTTAATTTACATTACAAAGGAACGATTTCTGTTATTAATTTCTTAAGTAACATTCAGGCTTTACAATGACCCTTGTATTTGTTCCAGAGTTCGAACGCCTGCTGAACGAGAACAAGATGCTAACTTCAATTGTGATGTGTAAACGCTGCAGAGAAAGACAACGAAATATATTACTACTTCCCTGCAAACACTTCTTTTTGTGTGATTTGTGCTCAGAGGAGGTCTCCCTCTGCCCTGAATGCCAGAAACCAATCAGAGAAAGGGTCAAGACGTACATTTCGTGAGATATGTCTGATGACCAATAAAAGCGAAATCATAATTTTGATGTTGCAGACCTTGTTGCACTACGTAAAAGTGTGTCATCGGTGAAGATGTACCAATGTCATAAGCTTTCCCAAAAGACATGGCTCCATACTGAAAAAAGAACAAAAATGTGCAGTTGGTATCAGCATCGTAAAAGAAGTGCATATAAATCTAAGAGTTGTAACAAATTCGGTTGTACAAGTGTAGTCTCATATATACAAGATTGAATCGACATCTTACATCAACTGAAGGCAAAAATAGGCGTAATATCTATCACATCTCTACAAAAATAAACAAGCAGAAAAAGACACAAGAAAAGGAAAGTGTTGATTAGAGTGCAAAACAAAGAACGTATCCAGTTCAGAGAGTATATATGACTTTTAGTAGCATTTCATTACAGACTGTAGACGTACTTTTCTGAGAATGAAAATTGCAAATAGATCTTCTGCTAAAGTTCTGCATTTGTATTCTATGTAAGATTGATAGAGGAAAAACATTAAAAAGGAACAATTTGCATAATATCAAAGAGAAAAATTCTTTGCCTATGAATTTTTCTCCTTCATTTTTAGGACATATTTGCGCTATAATGATGACAAATGTTCTTTCTTATCCTATCTAGCAGCATAAATAGCATTCTTTTGCTCACATTAGCAAATTGGATTATGAACACTATCAATTACAATTACAACTGAGATAGTAATTTAATGTCCTTTAGAAATCCATCAGATGGATTTGCTCTTGTACGAACAGACTCGGTATATTCTCTCACCTCCCCGCCAAAAAACAACAACAAAATGATTTGGAATTACGCACTAACTTAACCCCAAAAAGGGACCACATGATTTTATAACAAATGCTTATTTCCTGTTTAGGTTTCCATAGCGTATGCCGCAATGCATAACATTTATTAATTGGATCGGTGAGTGCTGCCCTGACTTTGCGAGTCATTCAGAATTAAGATTTTACTTTGGAAAAATATACTTGTGTATGTTGGCACTACAGCAAGTTCATTTCTTCTTGTTTTTGTTTTTTTTACTGAATATTGAATTGGCATCAATACTTAATGGGGCTAAAACTACTGAAAGTATAATCAATATTGTTTATTAAATTATTTATTAATGTGCGTAAAACAACGGTATCTATGCTACGACTTCTATCCTGTCAAATTGCACTTAGAATGAAAAAATTTAACAAAGTTTGTGCATCTACATTTTCATTTGGTTAGATCTTAACGATAATAGAGCCACTGCCTGTTGTTGTTCCCATATTCGCCGATACTTGATTGGAAATATTACTTTCTTTAGTAATGCAGAGGCTCTCCTAACGCGTTTTACTTTATATATAAGTTAATAAAATGTGACCGGTCGCCAGCATCAGCTGATCATAATTCAGAAAAAGTTATATTCAGTACATACTTATTTAAAACAAATAATTTTTTCATAAACCTTACCTGTGCATTATCTATTTGCCAGGATTAAGCTTTGTTTCAGCGTAACCATTCATGACAAATAATTCTCTGACCCGCTTCATGTGTACTAAATCTGCAAACCAGAAAGTCACCTATTTAGTAAATATATTTATGACAAGAATGATATTTCTCAGACAAGAAGAACTTCTTTAAAGAATAATATTGTCTGGTTTTAGGACAGAAAAGGTATAATTTACGTATCTAACGCTGATCAACAGAGGGCGATTTACTGGTATCGTTAAGTTATATTGACATATACAAGTTATTCTTGGATCAATACGACGATAATCTGCAAAATGGAGGGATGCTGCAGTTCATTGAGGAGAAGTCTACAGTGTGAATCTTCGACTTAATTTAACGGTTCCGAATGGATCTGATTTGTAACCTAAAGGTTGAGCAATTGATTGCAAATTACAATCATATTTTTAGAAATAAAAGCTATGAATTGCAGTATTTTGGCCAGTCCAACTATTTACCAAGTAACAATAGAGACAAGCGGAATATCTTTACTCGTGACGTATTATATCGTTTAGCACTAAATTTCCATAAGCTCCTGAATGTTTTCTTTTTCTATGCACAGTGCAATTTTTCAGCTCAGAAACAAATAAATAAAATAATAAATGAAAATAAACTTCATTAGACCGAATGTTATGTATACGAAAACTTTGCGGCATTTTGCAAAGTATGTTTGAATTCGAAAAGCAAATCTTCAAACAGGAAATGTCGGTGATTTGAATGACACCGACTAGTGCAAAATGAACAATTCACTTTTCTCTATCAAACATCAGTTGCTTCCCTTCATTGATTGCAACATAATCTATTTTAATTGAGCAAGGCACGTGGTCATTCTATGTTCTTCTTATTTTACCATTATATTATATGCATATTTTTTAAATTTATTTTTGTATGTCAAACCTTGTTATCTGACTCAAAATGAAAATGAATTATATTTTGGAAATTTGCTTCGATTAAAGTTATTCTTTGATTCTGTTTAGAAGAGGGAATATGAGATTTATGTAATCTTGAAAATATAATGTAGTTTCTGTTTTCTTTGATTTTCTTGTTCATTTTCAGTAACAATTATTGGCATAGCGAAAAAGACGATCTCTGTTATTTTTGCAATGAGCATCGAGTGAAGTTCTAAATGCATCTTTTCTTATCGGGGAAGAAACTCTAGCTTTTCGAGATACGAAAGGAAGACGTATATGACATCATAACGTTATTATTAAGAAGTCCCCACCTTTGGTATATAAATATTCATGAACACGTGGCCATTCTTTACTTACGTCAGGAATGTAATTAATATTTCTTAAAGTATTTGACAATTTTTGACGCGCCCAAATTGGTAGGAGGCGAAGCCAAGCAGCCATTTTTCTGACGGCTGCGGCGACAGCTGCGTCGACAAATTTTTGTTGATATTTGGTTACGGTTCTTCATTTGCATATATTTTCCAATCATCTAGATAGATTCCGTTCATGCTCGTTATGAATTGTTATAATCCTAAGGCAATTGATTCTACGACATTCTTGTGCCCCTCTCACCTTGCGGTAAAGGTCTCAGGCTTATAACAATTTCGCTAAGGTTTTGGTTAAAGATTTTCATTGAAATATATTTCGTAAACTCGCTGGTAGATTATTTTCATACATGGAATGGGTCATTATGACGCCACGACAACACATTCGATGACAAGCACGCTTACTCCTTTGACCTTGGGTTATTCTCATAGTCATAGAAAATATGCGTAACGTTTTCTAAACCCAGTGATGGATTTCTTCATACATGGAAAGAATTATTATGAATTAACATATTTCATCCAGCGACATGCACTCTAGCCCCTTTTGATTTTAGGGTCAAGGTCAGGGTCATATAAAAATTGCCTTAAGGTTTCGGTTAATTTGGGTTTTATTATATTTACTGCTTATATTTCCTAAACTCCTACATTAATATTGTTCATACTTGGGATAAATTATTATGAATCTCAGATAATTTATTCTGCGACATGCTCGCTTAACCATTCCATATTTGGAGTCAAGGTCACACGTTTTACAAATTTTGCTTGGGTCTTGGGCTCAACATGCAGGCTCTGGCCTTCTAATTCTTTCAAAGAAGACAGACAAATTTAAAAATCACAAGGACAACAGGGAACACAAAAGAACACATTGAGAAAACAGTAACGTACAGTAATTGACATAATTTACTTACCTGAAAACTTTTCATACTAAAATAGGCGATTCTTCGCAATTAAAGGTACTTATATTTTTTTATCGCATTCTGAAAAAAAAATATTGGGAGCTGAAATTATATTTTCAACTGAATCTGAGAAATGGAGTTGAAATATGGAATACTATTTAAACGCAATGCTAGTCGTGAGCATGCTCTTGATTTCTACCGTTGCTTCGTCAGCTTCATACTTCGATTTTGTGTGTGCATTTTTTTACGGATCTATGTCTCGTTAAGCGCGGTATTACCGGTATACCGTGGTATTTGCTTCCAGTGGTACTTATCACGGTGCATTTCACTGTACATGTACTTCGGTAGTTTCCCTCAGTAAGGAATGCACGGAACTGCTAACAATCTTGTTACGAATTTAATGAAATAAAAACACATTTTAATTTACATGACAAAATAACTGCAAACATTATATTGCATTTTTATAAAACAATTGTATTTGTCACAAACGAATTTTGAAAATTACAAATATATTTAGGTTTATGAACATTTAGTTACATGTTTGACACGTGTCACGAATACCTACATGTCGGCCGAATGGGATATTTAAAAAAATATTCGGGCTAAATCAAACTTTAGGAAAAATTTCTGAATATATGTTTGTTTAAACTGTCTCTTTTAGTCATTTATGAGCGCGTTGATGCGTTAAGTACATGCGTTCCTTTGTAGGACAGAGTCATCCATTGATTTCCAGCAGAGCAGTTGTGCCCGGATTGAATTTTAAATAATTTATCTAGTCCACTATACCCTTTATCCTTCGAATACGTACCCCTATCACATGAAAGCTAGGAATATAAGCCCTACTACCTCCCGACAACTTATGTTTCTCCAGGAATACTGACCCGATAATACTAATATTAGGAATATAAGCTCTGCTACCTCCCTAATCAAGCCCTCCGAAATATGAAGATTAGTTGTTTGTTTTTTTTTCGTCTATAGCACACAAACAATGGGCGACAACTCCTGCCAATTATCATTCCTTGTGAACTGACATCGTTCACTTCGCCTCAAAAAATCCATTGAACATTTGTGCTACTTTTTTACAACATCCACTGAGGATTTTGTTATTTTCGGATGCATTAAGGAATATTCTACAGGTAGTAAACATTATTTGTTTAGTTTTAACGATAATTATGTGATTTTGTTTTCACCTATGCGGACTGCGGATAAATTACTTAAAATTCAATCCGTTCTCTGAGTAAATGGCTCTACACGGCTACATTGTAATAAAACGTGTTGCAGTTTGTGTCTGTTTAGTACGCCTGATATAGAGGGTGTCTTTGGCGTTCGTAACGCAGTTAACTATGCATTTTCGTTTGTTTGGTTTTTGTTTTTTCTTACTTTGTCGTTTCAGAATTAACTGGGGCCCCGAGTGGCCGAGTGGTCTAAAGCGCTCTCCGTTACGGATCACTGCCATCTCACCTCTGTCTGCGTGGGTTCGAGTCTCGGATTCGGCGAATGTGGATATGTGAGAACGCTTGCCAGTAGCTTCTCGTGGGTCGGTGGTTCTTTCCGCGGATTTCCCGGGTTCTTCCTCCACCATTAATACTGGCCGCCATGTACAGCCTATCGTGTGCTGAAAAATGGCGTTAAGCCCTACAACAACAACAACATCAGAATTAACTATGATAACTATATAAGCTGAATGCAAGCATGCAAATCCAGAGAGAAATTTCATGACTATTGTTTCACTTGTACATAGTGCAAATAATCGGCTACATGCAGCATGTGCGGTCGGAGAATATACGGTCGACAGTTCTAAGGAAAACTGCAATAAAACAAGGAGTGACATGGGAAATCAAAGTACCGAGAGTACCGATATTTTGAATATCCGAAAATCAAAAGACCTAGAGTACTAATGTTATGAAACTTCACGTTGTCCTGAGTCTTTGGCCAGCATGGTAGGAAAAGCTGTTACATCTGAGGGAATGGAGGAATCTGTGATTTCGTCTACACCGTCTCTGGAGTCAAAGCCATAGGTACCATTCGACGACGACATCATGTGAATACGGATAGCCATTTACTCACAGCTTTCCCTCATCAATGGTAAAGTGTCAGTCTTAGGGACGACGGCCACTTCTTGTCAATCCATCTTTGAATGTATTATACGGATATTGATATCGATCCCAAACAGGACGACCCACACACAGAATGTGGGATAAACCTAATGATAGTTCATGCTCAAATCCCACCATAGTGAGAATACGTAAAGATCTAAGGCGGCAATATAGGATTCTATTGGGTGTTACCAAACTCGGAATGTCTGCCACCCCCATCTTCTACACCGTCACACAGGGCAAAGACTCAGATCCTTTTGATGACGAGGAAGTAAGCCTTTTCTTACGTCTTCTGCCGCAGACGCGAAGAATCACGGAAATTGCTAAGAATCTATCTGCCAGGATCAGTGACATAGGCGATTGCAATGCTTTTTTTCCTGAGAGTCAATATCCGTCGTTCTTTGATATATCGCTGGTATAAGACCCATTCCGACGCCTTCATCACAAATCTGATGGCGTTAGACAAGAACTACGCTGCGGTCAATCTGACTTCACCTGCATCTATGCCATAGATAAAGACATTCTGCACACCAATTCAAAGCTCGTTCGCAATATAATGGCCACGTCTTCGCTGTTGGACTTGGCATCTCCTGTGAGTTTGTTTCTGGCTTCCATTTAAGGCCGGGAATGCACATCCTGCCCTGACCCTGAGAACCTTCCTTTGATCGCCTTTGCTGTTCGGTGACAAGATATATGAATTGCGGAGGCAGGCAGCCCAAGAACTGCTTCCTTCCCATCTCTCCGCGCAGCAACCTTCGCCTTATAAATCATCTCCAATTTACCCTCAATGACGTGATGACAAGATACAGTGAGATAATGGATCGTTCGCTGCACAACCCAGAAGCAAGGCGCGATCCCATTCCTATAAATGAATACAATATGATAATAAGTTTCGGAGCAGTCGCCCGAGTCTTGTGTTTTCGAACAGCGTTGGATCGATCTCTTTCCGCCAAGCGAGTTGGTGGCCCAAATTTCCTCTGAGAGGCTTCGGTTTTCGTTTTGCCAACTCCTCCCTTTACTTGTCTCCAATGCTGATGGATGTACCGTCTGACTCAGTAAAGGAAACACTATTGTAGCTAGAGATCCAGACTTTCATTTAGAAGCGGGCGTTGGAGATTGTTCGGATTCCACTATATCAGGATTTTTCCCCCAAGCCTTTCTGATTTCAACGGCCAATGGCTTTCAAGATTGAGACGACAAAATCAGACCACTTCTCCCTCCTTCAAAACGAATTGACCTCTATCTGACAGACGCATATTTGCGCGTTACCCGAAAATCCATCCTTACTGCAATTCCCGAGGTTTACATACAGAGGAAGTTGTTATCAGTTTCGGGCTTTCACCGGATTTAGCATAGGTCCATGGGTCTTTATGAACTACTCCACTGTATCGTATCCCTGTTCCGTACGACTAAATATATTTCCACGGCGGCGTATTTGGACGACACCCTCCAGAAACACACGATCATTTCCATTCTAGTCAAAGGAAAGAACGATCTCAGTTACGTTTTACATTATCTAGATTTTCTGATGAATTGGGAAGTCAGATCTTTGTTCACCCCATCAGTTCGTACATTTGGGGATAGATATTCTCACCCACCTCAATCTGGTTCGTCTTCTCCACCTTCGGGTTCGTCCGAATCGTCGTCTTAGCAGAAAACATATTCAACACAAAATGGATCACATTAAGGGAGTTTCTGCAACTCCTCGGCTTTTTGTTCGGAAGCGGATCTTATCCCGCTGGGTTTCCTCTACAGGCGCCCTTTGCAGATGACCTTGCTATCTCGTCTCTCTTCCATGCCGCTTCCAGGATCAGCGCAACGAAAGAGACAGTACCATTCCTGGACAGGTGAGGCAACAAGGTTGACTCAAGACAAGAACACCTATCAAACAGACGCATCCGGATATGACCGGGTGTACAAACGCTAGCACATGTGGTTAAGCAACCCATCTGGTACCGGACTTAGATACTGTCAATGTCCATTGTCGTCCTGAGGACATATATCTCCACATCAATCTCTTGGTGATGAAAGCTATCATAACAGTCTTGCATTGTTGGAGCGACCATCCTCAGATTAGTGCATATCGTGTCAGACATATCGGCAGTGGTGACGTACCTCCTCTAATAGGGCGAAACCAAATCATTCCAACTCTAAATGCTGGTCTGGGCAATCAGCCAATGGTGCACACAACTCAACACCAACATCCAGACCAGACATATTTCCGGCAGATTCAGATTTTCTTTACATAATGGTCCCTCCATCCGATTTGACAGCCATCTGATGATTTATATTTTTACAACCAGGTGGAATTACAAACTGTCCACTTTCGTTTCCCCAGTACTGGATCTCGAGGTTTGGTCCGTCGACGATCTATTTGTCAGTTTGAAGGGTCTATGGTCCTTCTTCTCCTCCCCCCCCCCCAAACAATCTTAGCTCCTAAGATTATACAAAAAATGAGGGGCCAGATATGTTAGACGATTCTGATTACTCCACTCCACTGGCACAAATCCTGGATCAATGATCTTCTCGATCTTGCGATAGACCTACCCAGGAAGATCCTGACCAGGCCAAATCTTCCCAGACAGCCTCCGACCAACGTGTTCCAACGTGTTCCATCCTTCCGACCGTCTTCTCCTTCACGATTGTACTTTGAGCCTTGTAGCAGAAACAATTCAACCCTTCAGTCATGCAACTAAGTGCACGAGCTAGAAGGTCATGCACATTAAAGGCTTATAAATGGAAGAGGCGCTGTTTCAGGGACTGGTGCAAAATCAAAAACATCGTCCTTTTGAGTGCCTCTGTCCCAACAGCAGCTGATGTGTTACTTTCCCTGTTCGAGGTGAAATAGTTGACTCCGATTAAGATTAAGGTCCCGTCCCGTCATCATGGTATGGAGGATCTTGGCCATGACAAAGACCTCTCTGACTTGTTGTCAAAGCTTAGACTTCACAGACCTAAATCACGCACATTGTTTTCCTAAGTGGAATCTTTCCTGGGTTCTGACTTGGCTGAATTCAAACAAATTCTAGCTTTAGCCAGGACTTGACTGAAACTTCTTTCATACAAAACCTGGTTTCCGATAGCGTTCGCTTCGGCTTGCAGAGTCAGTGTAATTATATGCCCTCTCTATTGACCCAGCCTACCTTCAGTTTTGATCAGATGGTTCTGTGGTCCTTATGACGCAACCCGGTTTTGTCACCAGGAATTAGATTTCGTTAGTGGCATTCAAAAAGTCATACGGCTTGTTTCCCGTATTTGCACAACTCTTGGGGCTTTCAGACAGGACATGGTACTTATACCCAGAATTTATCTGAAGCGGACTCAGCCACTTTGTGAAGTTCAAACACGCATCTTTCTCCCAATTAAACCTGGGAAAAAGGACATAACCCCTCAAGCCCTCTCATCGTGGTGGCACATTCACCCAGACCGATCACATTGGTTTAATACCCTCCCATCCTTCCCGCAGTTCGACCATCCCGTTACACGTTGTTTCACTCAGGTTGGTCATGTGCAGGAGTTGCTGCTCCTTGTCTATATAATATAATCAAAACAGACGAATTTTCGAGTTTGGGATGTCTAGATTCGGGAGGTAATAGGGCTTATATTCCTTATGTTAATGTGATCGGGTAAGTATTCCAGAAGTTACATAATTTATTGAAAAATTTGGGTTGCTCATTTGTTGAGTTAGAATATTTAATGTTTACTGGCCCTTTCTGAAACTCAAACGTTTCCCTTCCAATTACATCAATAGTGTCGCTAAAAGAAAATGGTGGCTTTGCTGTCAACACTTCCTATTTTTATCAACACGCTCTGTATTGTCAGCACAATGTATTTCTTCTCAGAGCATTCCACTATATTACAAGCTTAATCATCAAACTTTACTTAAGTGTTTAAATGACAACTTCTACAATAATTAACGTATATATAGAAAATTCATCCAATGTACGGTACTGACCATTTAAGTTTTCTCTGAGGTATGTATCTCGATTTTGTTAGAAATACAGCGGTACAAAATTGTTCGTGGTAGTAAACTCTATCTATATGTCTATCCACCGGCCTGTCTTTTGTCTGAGAGTGGTATCGATGCCAGATCAGCGTGTCACATATTTGTATACTCTGTCGTACCCTCCAAACCGCCAACCCTAAACTCTACCCACGGCCCGTTAAAAACTCTGCAACTTTATGTTCTTAAGGTGAGCGTTTCAGATGACAATGAATTATGAAAAACGCTGTAATTGCTTAAAACTACTTATTGTAAACATGGTGAATTATTTGAGGTTCACAGTCTGGATGACCTTTGTGTGTACAAACTGTAAGCACGGAGGTTTAATTTATCTTCGGAACCCATCATGTTCCTATGTTACAGTGTTCAGACAAGGTTAATCTTTGTTATACTTTAATTCCTTACATTTTTATACCTAAGCTACATTGTACTGCAGTTAGCACCTGTGTTTTATTAAGTTTATTTGGCGTTCTCATTCATTTCAATCATCAGCTGAACCTATAGCCAGTATATATATATATATATATATATATATACTTATATATATATATATATATATATATATATACATATATATATATATATATATATATATATATATATATGCTTATACTACATTGACATTTGTGTGGATCAAAGTATAGAAAATAGAGAAATCAGATTGGATGATAAGTGAAAGTGGGACGACAAAACAGTGGAAAGAGTGGGAAATTTAGGATTAAGGATCCAAGGAAAATGTAGAATAACCTTTATCGTATATTACCTCTCATTTATTCCTATGACAAACATGAATATTCCTTGTCCCATTCCTCTTTCGAACTTCACAAACTTCACGAATACTCCATTTAAAGTGCTAATTTCACTTTCTTACCGTTGTTAATATCGTAAGTACAGTTTATGCCATCGGTGGGAATAAATGGTAGAATTTTCAATGCTGTATTTTCCTTTTTCTATCCAGGACGTATATGCAGGACAGTCTGTATGTCTGTCTCTCTCTCTGTCTTTCTCTCTCTCTCTCTCTCTCTCTCCATATCGAAAGTAATTTTTCACATAATAAGGTGGGAGGGTTAGAAAAATGAAACAAAACTCGTTATCTCAATCGACCAGCTTCTGCCTATTAATTATATATTTTGCTCTTATAGTTTTTTTTTTTGTTTTTTTTTTGGAGAAGTTGGTCATTTGAGATTGTATTTAGACCACAGGTGATCAGTATGTCCAAGAGGACACTCGTACCCCCTTTTCAATTTAATTCCACATTACGTCAATGGAGTCTATATATGTGCAATTTTATTTTCCAGTGTATTGTATTTATGTATTTATCTATTTATCAGCAACAATAAGCGGATCATCAGCTTCAGCATGATCATCTGCAGCCATAGCAAAGCATTTTTCTATCATTACTTGTCTTTTAAAATTGTTTAAAACTGTATCTGAAGACTTAACACCAAAACTAAACTACAATTCAAAACCAAAGCCCTCAAATATATGTTGTCATCCTCAATCAGAAAAGGAAGAGACTGAGATGTATTTTCTCTTTACGTTTTTTTTTTTTTTTTGTTTCTTCACAAAACCCAGTTTCAATCAAAAGTAAGATGGCGTAGGTTAGAGTGATACTAACTTTTCTTGTCTTACACGTATGTTGTAAAATATAGTGTGTATCTACTCTCAAACCTTATGGAACGACAATTATATAAATATTTTAAGGTTTGGCATACGAGTAGACGATATATGTGACCTTATGTGTATGTAGGCATGTATGTATGGCAAAACTTGTACATATCTATCCATGGATCTCTCTCTGTTTCTCTGTATATATATATATATATATATATATATATATATATATATATATATATATATATATATATATATATATATATATATATATAGTTATTCACTCATTCATTCATTCATTTTCTAGTCTAGCAGTTTAATGCATTGACATATTCTTCATATTAAAACTTAGGGTGGCTGAGTAATGCGTTTTAAATTTTTGGTTTGATAAACGTTTTGTGGTATTTCGTATTACTTTTGGTTCCTCCATAAAACGTAACAACGTAGTAGAAACAAAACGAGATAACTGAAAACATCTCAATTCATGATGCAAGGACAATCTTCTAAACCAAACAGGAATCACAACTAGCGAAATTTCAAGGAAAAAACAAGAAGAAAAACAAATATCATTTAGGTCTTAAACAAATTCCAATCTGATTTTTTTTTGCAATCCATGAAATACTTATATAAAGCAAGATTGAGCGCAAAAAGCTCGCCATTACTCCACAAAAGTTTCACCCTATAGAATTCCACAGAATCAAAAAACCAACTTGTCTGTGCGCGGATTCCAATTGTTTTTATAAACAGGAACGGTAGACGGAAACCAACTTGTGGTGACCAGGCCAGCCGAAGAGTGAGGGATGATAGGTGTGTTCGTATGTGGAGGGGGAGGGAAAGAAATTGCAGCGGGGGTCCGGTAATCTCTATGGGCCCGTCGTCAACCTTGTCATAGTAATTAAATTTATCTTTACAGTAAATATTAAAATTTGTTCCTTGCAAGAGTCTATGTTATGCAAAACTGTACAGAGGCTTTTATATACATAAATTAAACTAGACTTTGGAGCCCGGGACAGCTATGTCCAGGGGCGTGGAATTTCTGTAGGGCGGGCCTGGTGATTACAGCGGTGTTTCGAGACAAACAAGACCGCCCTCTGTGGAGCATACTGGGGGAACTCTTCGCAGAGTTTTTACAAATTTCAATCTTGGAAATACTTCGATGGAGAGTTACAGCGTAAAAAAGGAGAAATTGCCGGAGAATGAAAGAAGATTCGGTCACACGCTAATGTACACTGGATAGAAATAGAAAATATTATTGTATGTACGTGCTTGAAGAAAGAAAAATGGGAATGTTTCGGCGAAGGATGAGTTTGCCGTAACGATGGTGTGTGATGTATGCATGATCTCATTTGGTTAAAAAAGGTTCATAAATAGCAATGTAATCGGATCGTCCTCGGTTTTTTGCATCGCATCCTTGAGAAAGTTCAGATATAAATAAAGGCCATTTGAGCTGCCTTCAAGTGGTTTTTATTACGTCATTATAAATTCATAACGTGACAACGGATAGATGATGTGTCAGTACTAATAGCAACACAAACAATAATTTCAGACAACTGAAACCGAATAATTTCTTTAATTATTTAATTACAAAGTTGCAGGTATTACATTAAAATTCAATTTGTAGGTATTGCATGGACTGTGGAAGCATATTTGTGTGTTATTTTCATGGTATGTATGTATGTATGTATGTATGTATGTATGTATGTACGTATGTGCGTGCGTGTGTGTGTGTGTTTGCTTAAAATTTGATTTGAATATGGATGCATGTTTTGGATAAAATATCGTCATGTTATAAAGCACATAAGTGTGTTTTCTGTCAAAATGGTCACCTAAAATATCGAGGATTAGGAATTTGTTCGTGAAATAAATCTGCAAAGGTGATACATTACAGAAGCACTTTACATCATACAAAGTGTAAAGACTCAATACAAAGAGTAAAGACTCAAGACAAAGTGTAAAGACTCAATAAAAGAGTAATGACTCAATACCAAGTGTAAAGACTATGAGAACTAAAGTAAACTGTATCGCCGTTACATTATCACGGAATTGTGCATGTTTAATATTTATGTATTATATCTGAAATTCAATGTACTCGGGTTTTGTTTCTGCGTACAGCGTTACCCGAGAGTGGTTTATTTACGTCGTACATTATTTTCAATGCAATGAGTTCGGTTCAGTCCATGCTGCACGAGCAAAGTACTTAGAATGAGAAAACCGATATACCTTGAACTCATTGGCCGTGGGTTGCATCATATCCAGAGTAATTTATAGACTCAAGGTAGAACCTAACATACAACCTGAAAAGTATTGTCAGTAAGAGGTCCACTTTAAGAAACAAATCTCCAGCTGTAGATGTACGTAAATTATAAAATTGAATTCTTTTCATATCCGTGTTATAGGATAGAATTACCTGATCTAATATTTATTGTGAATTTTAGATAGTTCCGACCTATGCAATGTTATGAGATTTATTATAAGCCGTTTTCAAATTTGCCAGTGTATAAATGAAAAGAAGGCTTGAATTCGCATAAATGTTGCATGTATTAAGGGACTACAGAATGTTACTACTTCAAGTTCTGTATGATTGTTGTCAGATGCAGTTCCACATATGAACCTGATTATTATAATAATCTTGTAAAGTAGATCTGATGAATTTCTATGAAATAATCAACTCCAGGTACGCGCATGCGTCACGTACGTCATTGCATTTTATATATGACCGTGGAACATACTACACGGATTTAGATACTATATTTTAAGTTGTAGGGGCAGCCGTTTGACAAATATAGAGTTGCTTGAGTTTCGGAGACGATGTGTTTCTCAGCCGTAGAGCTGTTGGAGATATAGGAATCTATCCAGGCTGTTTTGGCTGTCTTTGTTGGGCAGTCTGAAAGCTAAGAGCTGTTTGACTGTCTGTATTGGAGCTCTGATGTTTGCTGGAGCTGTGCTCTCTCTGCTGTGTGTTTGTACTGTGTTGGAACTGTTGGAACAGTCTTCATTTGACCGTTTGAGATGACGGAGCCTACCCGGTCTGTTTGGTTGCCTATGTTAAGCAGTTTGGCCTGTGTTGGTGGTGTGTTTGTGTGCTGGGCAACTGTTGAACTGTTGTTGTCAGTTGTAGAGCTGTTGGAGCTGTGCTATGTGTTTGCACTGAGTATTGGAGGTGTGGTATTAGCCGTGGTGCTGATTTGAATGCTGAGTTTGTGGTACTCTGTGGGTTGTTATATACCCGGTGTGCTTCTGTCAGTGGTGACGTTGACTCGGCGGAAGAAAGTGGTTATCTCGTTTTGAGGGACCAACAGGTCTGCAATGAACAAAGGGGTTTTAGGGATCCTTAGGCAGATACGGAGGTGCGGATCATTCGTGGCGGCTTTTTGATCATCCGACATCGGTGGGACTGAAGATGCTTTATTGTCGTCATTATCACTATTTGAGTGAAATCATTATGACTATTAGAGTGAAAATCGTCCATTACTATTTGAGTGAAAATCACCATTATTTGTGAAAATTATTATCACTACTTGAGTTAAATCATCATTGCCATTAATTGTTTGTCACGATTTCAGTGAAAACCGCATTACCAT
This sequence comes from Megalonaias nervosa, assembly GCA_016617855.1. NCBI lineage: Eukaryota > Metazoa > Mollusca > Bivalvia > Unionida > Unionidae > Megalonaias > Megalonaias nervosa. The sequence goes on from JAECUM010052871.1 coordinate 24,254, forward strand.
TGTTTGAGTGATGAATCAAATTTGTTTAATTTCTATTCATTCATTCTTGATTATTCGTTTTTAAATTACCTGTTATAGTTCATTCCAGTTAGGAACAATATCATTTTCCTTTTGTATGAGTTGTTTAACTCGGTGCGCATGTGCGCATGATTGTGTTAAGTCCATCGTTGGAATTTATGCAAACTAGTTTGGTATCAGATTAAACATTTTCAATCCCACTGTCAGTACATATTTTGTTCACGTAATCGCTCTTGTCCCATCAATATAATCTGACCCCAACCCGGATCATCCTCTTACAATGGTATCAGAAATATTTAAAATATTTAGGTACGCGATAACAAATGAAGAACAAAATAAACCTGTCGAGAGTTAACATTTAAAGCATCTTGTTTAAATGTCAAATCGAAACATTCTTAACCAAGGTGTGACACGTTATCTATGCATAAAAATATAAACGCTGTTGAATCAATTGATAGAAAAACCAGTGTTCATGACCAATGAAAGTATAAGATCAAAGATTACAGTTTAATTTCATTAAGATTTGAAATATTTGAATGGTTCCTGAATATTTCATACGTCATTAATTTTACTAGTGCAGCTAACCTACCATATATAATTTTCACGGAACCATCATCATTACAATTAGAAGTGGTGTATTTGAGAATTACAGATTACTTTTCCATTACTAGTGTAATTCGTGAAAAGAACGGGATGACATTTTCTCACTCTTGTTTTTCTAGATTGCTTTTTTCTAGATAATTATCTCTCCAACTGTTCTTAAACACTCAACTTACTATTTCATAATATTTGATACAGTTCGACTTCCCTTACTGTAGTACCCTTCTCTACTTTTGAAGTTAGGTTTACTTGACAATAATGAGAAAAAATGGTCCGTATTTTTTAATTATTGAATTTATTAATCACTTTCTTTATTTAATTTAAAATCTTTTGTCGCCACTAATCTATCTCCGGATCGCTTTCCTGTCCTTTGAATTTGGAACAGTATCGCTGTGAATGAGATTTTATGTGTCGCTACTGCTAATTGTTTCATTCTGGATCACTTTTCTTACTCTTTAGTTTAAAATGTGTCTAGAAAGTTTGCGTTACCTTCAGCGCATTTGTTTCTTAAAATAAAACATCAGGACCAATAAAAACAAAGTAAAACCAGAAGCAAAATAAGACAGGATAAAATCCATTAAAATGCACCTTAAATGAAACGCTTGGCTACTCGCGTCCCCAATACACATACACCTTACCCAGAATAAAACTTTAGCAGCAAAAGAGCCAAACTCATGTCAAGCAATAGTAGAACAAAAACAACTATCAAGAAAGTGAAATGCAATAATAAGAACAGAAAAGGAGAACAATGAAAAAAATCCAAAGAATCAAATAAGAAAAAGCAATGACCAAAAGCGCTTAAATGGAATTCATCAACAATAACAAGCCCCACAGACTCCCACCTGATAAACTTCACGATGAAAACAAATTTAAAAAAAATAAAACCTCAACAACTACAGCAAAAGATCAAACATCGAAAATAGCAAAACGACAAACAATTTAAGACACAAATTCCAAGAATTCATAACCCCAAAACAAAACATCCCCACATAAAAGTACGAGAACAACAACAGTCAATATTTGGAGTTCAAGAGCAAATCACAAAACCGCAAATCCAAAAGCATAGAGCAAACTTCTAGCAGGGAACCCAACAAAAACACAAACTGGGTAAACAAAAAAATAAAAAAAACAAAAACAATAACATTGGAAAAGGATACAACACCATCAAGCCCATCTATAAAAGAACTAAAGCACCAAAGGGTAGATCCAGAACCACGAAGCCTACAACTAATAACCAATAAAGAATACCGAGGAATATAAACACAGCATACAATTCTTTCACCCGAACCTACAACACAAACGAAAGCAAAGGTCCATCAACATAAACCTTCATGGAAATGTTGTCCAAACTAAAGTAACAATAAACCAACCTCCCTAAAGAATAAAACATTAAGAAAAATAACAACAAAAAGTTAACGACACAGTTCTAGCTGCAAAATGTCTACGAACACTCTGTCGCACTAAATCAACAAAAAAGCAACAAATAATAATAATAATAATAATAATAATAATAATAATAATAATAATAATAACAACAACAACAACAAAAAAGAAACCCCAAATTAAGAAGCTTACAAAATAATCCCTGCAAATTTAAACCTCAATTACACAAACCAACAAAGAAGCTCCAAAAGATACATCCACAAATAAATTAGAGCCAATCACATGAAAACATCTAGGATAGTCAATAACAAGGCAATAAATTAACATTGTACAAAATCAAAAGCTCAACAACATTAATCAAGCAAAAGCATGCTAAAAACAAACCCCAAAATAAAAAATGAAACATGACAGCATGGAGAGTACAAATCCAAGAAAAGAAAACCAGCAACGAGAACCAGACAAACAAACCCAAACAAAACAACGATGAAAAAGATATGCTACAGATCCCCTTGTCAATAAGGGAAATTACATCAACGTAAAAAGAAAATTAAGAAAATCATAATCTAAACACCTCTGCCTGAGAATAAAGCAAATAGTACAAGAACACATTCTTTACAGCAGCTAAATAGCATCAGCATAAAACTACCAATGAATGCAAAACCAGCAAATGTCTTAATGAACAATGACAATAAAGTATTTTAAGCAAAGTTCAAAAACAAGAATAGAAATTCACCGAAAAATCAAAACCAACCAACACGAAATAAAAAATGAGATTAACAGTTAAACACCAAACCAAATAGCAACTACAAACCCGACAAATACGAAACCAAACAAGACAATTCTAAAAAAACACAACAGATAAAAGAACAGAAACCCAAATGAAAAAGCATAACAACAGCAACACAGAAGCAACATCAACATACATCCTAATAAACAAGATAATCATACTCCAAACACACCCTTCCCCACACACAAAGGAGCAAATATAAACATTTCAGCGCAAACTTAAAACACATGCAGAAAGAATTCCTGAAATAAACCTATAGAAACAACCCCAACATTAAAAGTATCATAAAATCAAACTCAATAAAACAAGGAAACAAATATCTCATAAATCGGACGAGTCGGTGAAACGCCATCGAAAAATGCCTCTATTTTACAACTGATGTCAATCATATTTGAAAACAAATGGAAGTATAATTACTTTGATGAATTGCCATTGTCAATCCATACATCTACTCTCCAGCCAATGACCAGCAATACTCTGTTCACCACCCCCACTGCAAGAATAGTTATTGAGGGGCCAGAATCCAAAAGCCATTACATACAGGATCTGCCTATAGCATATATGATATACATTCATGTTACGAATCCATATGCAACACTTCGACAAAAATACCTAACAAATATCCTCCTCCAAATATTTGCAAGTATCGCTGGAACAGATTATTTAAATCTATCACCTCTTCCGCATTTCACCTTTTTCGTAAAATTTCAAGGAGTAAAATGCATTCCATGTTAAATATTTTAATTACATGCTCATTGTGACATGCTTTGGAAACGTGGCAAAGTAATATCTTTGTCTCTTTCATACTTTTTCCCATGAAAGATGTCCCCACAGCACCCCACCCCACCTCGTTTAAAAGATTCCTATCTTGAAAAATATAATAACAGGTATGATTTTTGACATTAAAATCCACGCTGAAATACCATTGGAGGTGGAAATAGTTCTGGTCCCCTGTTGATCATTGAGAATATGAAGATTAATTCCCAGCTAAAGTACTGTAAAATGCCTTCAATTTGACATCCTTGATGAAATGCCTTGATGATGTCGTCTTGTCTGACCCACCTTACCTTTTTGACTACATAACATGGATCATGGTGGTAATCGAGAAGAGCATGCTAAATTTGTCATATATTTTGAGTAATGTAGGGACTGTACAAACGGGAAATCAACCTTTAACCTTGTTCTCAGGTCCTTGGGTTGTAAAACAACTTTGGAAAACTTAATGCTCTTTCTCTCTAAAGCTTTCTTTCTGTTAACATATAAGGTAAGTTTTCTTATATTTTAATTATTCTTGCAGGTATCTCGCTATGGCCAGTTTGGTTTGTTTTCTTCGTTGTTATGTATAAAGAACTTAACTGACCAAGATATTCTAAAATAAAAGTAAAAAAGACAACTAGCATTAACTAAGATCAGCTTCAATCTATCGTACCTTTCATGTTATCATTATATAACTTTCACAATATGCACAACAATTACAATATTTTTTAAAATCTTAGAACATATATTTCAAGAAAAATTAAATAATTGCCAATACGTGACCCAAAACTATGACGTTAGATGACACTACAAAGTTCGCCAAACATTTAAAATCAGAACATAAACTTTAGTGAAACGAAAATTAAATTAACGAAACGAAAATTAAAGTCCATGGGTTTTCCTCGTTACAGTATCTAGCTAACAATACTGATGACGAAACCTTTTTTAATTTGCAGAACTGTGTAATCTATTTTGCAAAGGTGATAATAACAGAATCTGAAGCAGCCTGTATAATTTGAGTCTACTGCTCTACCTTTGTCATATGACTTGGTTTGTGTTCTCTACTAATGGATTGGGTACTTTTGTTCGTGTACAAATATATTTATCTCTATCAAGATTAGGCGCAGTTGCTGCAGTTAGCTTGAATTGTATTTTTTAGTTAGAAAAAAATAAATTTTATATCATGGAAACAATTAAAGAGATTAATTCCTACAGCACAAATATACAAGAGAAATTGAAACGGACCCAAAACTGAATATTATCTTACACCGGCGTAACAGTCTGGACTTGGCCAGAATGGTAACAATGAAGCGAATCTATAAAGGACGATTCTAATCAAAAACAAGATCTTTAAGCCAAACACGATCGAAATCGTTCAAAAACATGATACTAGTCCATAGATGTATTTCTTATTATCTAGTGCTATACTTATGCGGTGACACATACGCATCAATTGAAACATATTTTATTGAATAGAAAGAACCCCATGTTGATATTTAAATATGAGATAATCTGAGTTTACGTAAATAGACTTTTTTCAATTGCTTTCTTAACTCAGATTAGTATTCAGTATATGCCTGAAATGAAAAGGACCACTAACAAACGTGTGCTTAAATATTTGCATGATCTTGGCAGGTCCATGCGTTTTGGAAGAATGTTTAGTGAAGGAATACATTAAATAAAATATAAAGCGCTTTTACGGCAGAATGCACAGAACTTTAAACATCTGGTGGGCTATTTTATCAACTCCCCATTCTTTACTGGCTGACGAAGTATTAATCAAATCAAGCATGTCCTGTACTATTATTACAACATTAACGAGATTTTTAAAATTCGATGATAATTTAATATATGTCGATTTAAATGTACACATTATGATCCTATTTGTAATGCACCATGATATAAGGGTATACCTTATGTTGCTAATGTAATGTCTGACGATATGCGGTACATATTCTGTTGATAATGTGATGGACATTTTTATAAAAGTAGCTATTTTTTTAAAAAGCGGTTGTGTTTTCTAGTTTTCAAGTTAGCATTGTTGTTTTGCAGAAACATTTATCCATTATCGTAATTGGTAGTGTACCAAAGGTTTAAATTTTGTTGCTAATGTAAAATTTTATGATATACTGGTATACATTCTGTTTCTAATGCAATGTATGATGATATACGGATATACCTTCTGTTGCTAATGTGTGATGATATACGGGTGTACATCCTGTTGCCAAGGTAATGTGTGATGATATTAGAACATATATTCTGTTGCTAATATAGTGTATGACGATATATGGGTATACATTCTCGCTAATGTAATGTGTGATGATACACAGGTATAGATTCTGTTGGTAATGTAATGTGTAATGATATAAGAGTATACATTCTGTTGCACGTACGGGTATACATTATGTTGCTAATTCAATGTATGATGATATACGGGTATACATTCTGTTGCTAATTTAATGTGTGATGATATACGGGTATACATTATGTTGCTAATTTAATGTGTGATGATATACGGGTATACATTCTGTTGCTGATTCAATGTATGATGATATACGGGTATTCATTATGTTGCTAATTCAATGTATGATGATATACGGGTATACATTATGTTGCTAATTTAATGTGTGATGATATACGGGTATACATTATGTTGCTAATTTAATGTGTGATGATATACGGGTATACATTATGTTGCTAATTTAATGTGTGATGATATACGGGTATACATTATGTTGCTAATTTAATGTGTGATGATATACGGGTATACATTATGTTGCTAATTTAATGTGTGATGATATACGGGTATACATTATGTTGCTAATTTAATGTGTGATGATATACGGGTATACATTATGTTGCTAATTTAATGTGTGATGATATACGGGTATACATTATGTTGCTAATTTAATGTGTGATGATATACGGGTATACATTATGTTGCTGATTCAATGTATGATGATATACGGGTATTCATTATGTTGCTAATTCAATGTGTGATGATATACGGGTATACGTTATGTTGCTAATTTAATGTGTGATGATATACGGGTATACATTATGTTGCTAATTCAATGTATGATGATATATGGGTATACATTCTGTTGCTAATTTAATGTGTGATGATATAATAGTATACATTCTATTGCTAATTTAATGTGTGATGATAGATGATATACATTTTTATAATATGTTGCCAGTCTAATACATGAAGATATGAAGGTTTCTACCGCATCAATCACGTCACTATATTTCTTGGATAGTGTTGATCAATCTGGACTTGTTACAAAATTATCGAAATTAGCAAACTCTGCTTTAGCAGAGAGCAAGAATTTTCAGTTGCAGCAAGTAGAATATTCAAGATACACGGGTGTATTCAAAATGGAGGTCCTATGATCTCTTAGAATTACATCGAGGGCGATAACTCATGATGAAGAAACTATATATTTGCGAATATAGTAATGGAGTCTAAACGTCAACTAGTTATGGACAACTCTAGTAGTCCGAGATATTATAGTTTTCATATCACTAAGAAGTATCACGTCAATGCGATTTATTTTAAAAGATTTCTTTTTTGAGTCTGTCTTCATTTAAATCACCCATCATTACACTATTTGCACAAAGAAATGCAGACTCGATCAATGGTGATATTCAAGGAATCACTCTGTTGTATTATTTCCGAATGGCAGCAATAAAATACAAGCAAAATATACATCTTATCTTTAACAGATATTTCAACCCATATCCCTCTAAGATTACGTGACAAGAGATCAGCACTTTGTCTGAAATTCAGTCTATCTTAAATATATACTTTAGCTTTCGCAACCACAATTTGTTCCATCATTCATACGTGGTGTATCATAACCATCATTCTTAAGGATTATCGTTGGTAGCATGCAAAAATATCAAATATCATCCAAGTCATATGCAATACATTTCATTAATGCGAATTATATATAAAGGGATTTCACACCACGGTCGGCAAATGTAATACCCAAGCATGTCATCATCAGAATTTACCATTTTCTTTCTCATTACGTTTCAAGCAGGATCAATGTAAATCCGATACTTCTATGCGAAAAGACATCGCATGGTCAATCATATATATATATA